>CAVNYN010288472.1:0-98824 GCA_963692815.1 Nyctanthes arbor-tristis | reverse complement strand
CACTTAGCTGGAGCTTGTGTCAGACTTTTTGACCAAATGCAAGATAGTTGCTACATGGGAAAGACAAACACTAACTTTATATTAAATGCGGCTGTCACATCAGCTCTTAAATAATAAGGCATGCAAGTTGGCTTGCAAGTTGCACTATGGTTAAACCGCCTATGAGGTCATGTGGTGGCTCGAGCGGAGCTAGGAGAGCGACCTCGAGAACTAACTTTGCGGAGGTGCATATATAAAAATATATCAGGTTGCTAGGCGAGCGACTTGGATCAAGGAGGTCATGACCCACGACCTGGAGACCCCGAGCTTGTCAAGGACATGTTGGATCGTGGTCCTGCATTGATGGGCTATCAGCTCGTGGCCTAGTGGGCCAGATCTTTGACCTGGAGGTCGTGGACTGCAACCTGGCACTTAATATAAATAGTTGTTAGAACAGTTTTTTCCTTTTTCTCCTTTTTTTTTTTTCCTTTCTTTTTCTCAACACACACACCCACAAATATATAGAAATTTTCATATAGAAGTATTAAGGTTTAGTTCTATTTTTGCTTGCCATAAATAACACCTACTCCGGTAAATATCAACCTTTATAGGCATTTACTTGAATATATAGATTTCATCTTCAAGATTGCAATTTGTTTCCTAGAATTTAAGTAAATAATAATCATAATGAATTAAATGTTTTCCGAATGCTTTGGATCCTCCTTCTAAATCAATATAGATATAAGATAATTAAATGCATGAAATAACCAATCATTCAATGTTTAAAGACTGAATAATAAAGACAACATATACTAAATGCGTAGATAGGAAACAAATTATACGGTTGAAGATTTGGAAAATAATCGAAACTCCTCAAAAATTCATCACATGACGATGATAGAGCAGTAGAATTGATTAACAAAGAGGTGCATAATGCCTTATTGAACAATTAATCACCACGATAACAGCTTCAAATGAAAACGTAAGTGCATGACTGAGTACCAATTGGTGCGTTGATTCCTAACTTGAGGTTGCATTACAGAGGCCCGGGGAATGTTCCATTCTCCCTCTGCTCATTCCACTTCTCGATCTGCAAGAATCAAAGAGGTCGATGACAATGCACATTCAATGATGACTCTGGGAATTTTATTTGTGAAACTAGTATAGTAGATTAAGAAAAGTAATAATAATAAAAAGGAGGAAAAACTGACTAAGAGCAGCAGTCAGTGAGGTAACAGGAAAATGTCGTGCCATGGTTCTAGTATACAATATTCCTACGCTATTTGGCACCAAGGATAAAGGGCGAGATCCACTTAGGGACCGCTCATAACAAATGAAAGCAATTCATGGCTTCAAGTTCATATCAAAACAGTCAACTGTGCACCACCAGAGCATCAGAACCAATGGCTAAATTATAGCCCAATCAGGGATTAGTTCAGTCACTTGATTATTTCATAGGTTAAGTTCATAAAACCTCAAATCACTAACCGAAAAGATTTCTCTTCTCAAGCATTAATGCCAGTGTCTAGAATTTTACCATCTCAAGACTCAAGTGAAAACAATCTTAGGGTTGGCATTGAGTGGGGCTGCCTCTTTCTTGACCAGAAAGTGGATGCATGCCTCTTTGCTTTCTATATAGATAAGTAAAATCCTGAAATGGCCTCACAGATCTAATATAGTAGAGGTAAGCAAGACAAATCATGTGTCCCCTTAGGACCATACTTGAGTGTTTCCACTTTCCTAGCTCACCGATCTCAAAAGTCAATTACTGCAACGTCCCTTTTAATCTGCCATAGAGAAATATCTTCAAGATCTTTGAACTTAGTATCTCCGTAATAAATGAAACGTAACTTTATCCGTTAGGATCCTGAGCCGTTAACATTTTAGTGGAGAAAAAGGAAAAAAGGGGGGAAAAAGAAAGAAAAAAGAGACACTGAGAAATGAGAAAATGACAGGAGTCAAAAATTCACGGTTACATAGGGAAAAGCCCCATATTTTTAAGTAAAACATCCTAAGAAACATTAGCTTCAAGATGTTTTTGTCAAGTGCAAAATATCTTAAAATATTTCACTTGTAAATACCATCCAGAAAGCCTTGTTTCTAAAATAATACTCCCTCCGTCCCATGAAAATAGTCCCAGTTTTCTTTTTTATTTTTCCCAAATTATAGTCCACTTTTATTACTTAGTCTTTAAATTTTTTTATGTGCCCCTACTTAATCTACATTGATATCAACAGATAAGAACTAAAAAGTATGAATACCAATTAAATGAATGTGCATATTAAAAAAAATATTCATAAATTCTATTTTTCCAAGAACATTAATTGGACTTTCTTAATTTATGTGAAAACTGATATGGGACTATTTTCAGGGGACGGAGGGAGTAAAATATAAGTCAGCTTTTTGCTTATTTGCGGCTTATCTTGACAGTGTGAGCGCAGTAGTGAGCATGTCTGGGTGGGATTGTTTTCAGAAGATAAGCCAAGAATCAGGCCTTTTTTTCAATATAAAGCCCACCCAAATTTGCTAACGTTCAGAGATATTTATATTATCTCTCTACACATAAAAACAAATCTGATTTCTTACAAAGGAGGACTGCATATTCCAACACAAAATTACGCAGAAATTATAATGGGCAATTGTATAATAGTGGTTATTTTTATTTTTTGCATTATGTGTTGTACATATTTATCATGGAAACAGAAAAGAGAAAGAAACTGTAAAATCACATTGTATCCAGAAACCAAAAAATTGTCTACTGGAGTAGATCTAGCAGCATGTTAACTCACCCATTCACCTGGACAGAGGGAACGATAGTACTTTGCAAATTTGCCACAATCACCAGAGTCTTCTCGCTTTGCAGCCACACACCTGATAATGAATACATAGTTACTTCCAGGTTTACAAAAAAACATGAGCAAGTTTTTAAAGGTCATGTATACCTCAGCTATTATGTGTTTGAAAGTACAGTGTCTAACAAAGCTTCAGGTCTATATAAAATTTTAGAGCATTCTAATCCAGGGCCCAAATATAAAGCACTGAAACCCAAATGAGAACTTCAATTCCCCCTGTTGATATCAACTAATATAAACTTTTTAGTTATTCATGTCGATAAATCTACAAGTATAAGATGATTACACTTGAATAATATCATCTTGGCTATTATACAGTTTAAGAACTCCAAGGTGCAATACACAGGAGTTATATTCCAGGGCCCAAATTAAAGCACTCAAAACTCAAATGAGAACTCCATTTCCCCTTTTGGAATCAACTAATATAAAAGATTTTAGTTATTCGTGTAGATAAATCTAAAACAAAAACATGATTACTCTTGTAAACCATAACTAAATAAATGTCACTTTGACTATTATATAGTTTCACAACTCCAAGGTGCAATCCTCAAGAATTATATTTCTAGACTTTTCTAATACTAGTTGAGAGTACTTGCGTTGCACGCATAATGTAAGTGATGAATAATGATATCCTTACAAAGCACATTGCATGTAATGGTCTAATGATTCAACTTACTTTAGTGGCTTCACAGTGGACCAATAACGTAGCAAAAAGTCTACGAAATTCAAAAGATTATTTAAAATGCACCTACTTCATCCAGACATTCAATAATCATATTTTAAAAGTCATCTTTTTTGAGATGTCTCCTTAAATATTTATTGTAATTCACATGTCATTAATTAGTAAATTTCACGCTTTTGGTGAAATTATTTTCCTTCCTTCTGACAGCAATTATAGGCTTCACACTTATTACTGCACATAGAATATTTGAGAAAAAGTTGAATTAGTAGCTTAAAATTAAATGTAAAATGCATACAATATTAAGTAAGCATGTTAGAATACCTAGCAAATTCCCTTCACCAATCGAGGACGAGATTTTTGAGAATTTCACAAAAAATGCACTTTATATGTTATCATGAATAAACTTAACAATTTCCTCCACCTCAGTCTTTGTTGTCATGGTAAGTTTAATTTTGTCGTTCACACTTGAGTACAAAGGGTTATTGATAATCTTATTTTCCCATTTCCTAATTGATATGCTTTGCCTTTCTCAAGAATGGTAAAGAAGTTTTCAATTGTGTCGTTAAATAGAGTAGTTCGGATATGACTTCCTCGCAATAAAGTTTAAATAAATATATATATATATATATATATATTAGTCTAATAGTGAAATCTATATAGGAAAACTAATGAATAATACTGATATTAAAAATTACCTTCCCTATCGCACAAAATCAATTTCAAAACTTAATAAGACCATTGTTGTAGATTTCAATGGAATCTTTATGAAGTACGAATACATTTATGATTCACTCTTCTTCAAATGCAGTCAATTATCTTATAAAGATGTAAGTTGAGTCTTTGTTCGGTGAATAATGATCCTAGGAACATTTATTTAAAAAAAAAAAAAACCACAGCAACATATACATATATATATATATTACAAAAGGAAAAACAATAATCACTTTCCAACTAACAACCTGAATTATATTTGGAGGATAAATAGATGAATCAAACTCCATTTCTAGTTCATCTACCAGCATATAAAGTAAGAAATTTAGTAAATTTATTTTGCAATAAAAATAAACTCTATGATTGGATGATTTCAAGTAACTTAATTTCTAAAATATTTAAAGCAAAAGTGAAACCAAATTTTAATTGAAAAAGGAGCATGAGTGTAATATTTCCACATGCAAATAGAACTCTGCACTTTCTAAACGCTAAATCTCTACTGGTTTTGTGTGCTAATTAGTATATACATTGCTATTGAGATGCAGGAATTGGGAAGAAGTAATCACAAACGACCAAAAATAAATGACGATTCCACTTTCAGATCTTGATACTACTAAAATACCATGCGGGAGGTGCTTTAATGATCTATCTAATGAAATAAAAATGAAAACGATGAATGTTTACCCATAATTGAGAATGGACCAAAGTTTAGAAAATACACAATGAATTTATAACCATTTCCACTATATATAGAGAAAAATATACAGATTTACATTGAATTGAAGTAACTATAACTTATTGTTACAAATTATTTCAAGATAATTGCATAGCTTAAGTACTTGAGGGGTAAGAAATGACAAGGCCAATGATAAGTATGATTTAGTTAATAAATTAATATGAAAACTCATTAAGCAAAAAAAGGACAAAAATTTTTTTCCCCATATTACTAAAATTTAATTAAAAACAAAATGAGTGACGAATCCCGAATCTTGATGATTGAAGAATGATATTAGTGTTCCACCGCACAAGAAGGAAAAAAAATGCACGAAATGTAGTTAAAAATATTCTAATAATTTTATAAAGCCTGACATGGTCAAGATTAATTGAATTTTTTTTAGAAGTTGTAACTATAATAATCAATAAAAATTAAATACTTTTAACACGTAACTAAAATCATTGATTACGTCCCTTCAAAAAAATGATTGTTTCGGTTTAAATTTTGTGCTTTCTCCATCTTTATTCTTTGCATAAGTTATTATTAATGTTAAATAATTATTATATTATAAATATGTAATTATTGTATATTTTTTATATAGCTTTTATTTATTAAGTTTATACGACTTTGAATTCAATTTTAATTGTTTTAGGAAGTTGGAAGGTGAAAAGTTCCTACTCATAAGTTGATTAAAGTTAAATAAAGTTAAGTAACTAGTAAATAGGGGTATAAATGTAAATTTGGGAAATAAGTGGAAGCGAAATGGGAAATCAAAAGTTTCCCACTCATCCCCCTTTTTAGATATTGTAGATAAGAGTTGCACGGCATAGATACCCCTCATTCTCCCGTATCAGCAGTTATGTTTGAGTTTTGACTAGATTATATTGGACCCTGATAGATATTCTGACCACATTTTAGTAAAAAATCAAAATCACAAAGATACTTAGAAAAAAAAAAAAACAAAAAGACAACAAAAGGCTCTGAGACTAACATGCTTGGAAGACACATAAAAGACATAATAAACAACCATAGATAACATTCTTTGAGCTACAAAGTCTACAGTTGATAGGCAGTTTTTGTGTTCTAACCTCATGGATGAATATGCTTTAGTCCTAACATGTGCAAACATTAGATCAAGACTCAATCAAATAAACATGTATAACATCAATGCAAACCAAATCACAATAGGTAGGAAATCAGGAAAATCATAAGCTAGCCCTGGTACGACAGAATACTGCTCATATAAGCCAAAGTGGTGCTAAGAAAGCATCAGAAGAGTGCCTAGGCATTTATCCAATGTTAGTTTTTGTCAAATGTTCTGTCATATTTTGTTACCATGAGAATTAATCAGTTCAACAACTCATCATCAACATGCAAAAGGCCTTCAATGTGCCTCCTTAGCAACAAGTAATGAATCAAAACAAAGAATTTTACCTATGGAACTCAATGTAGCACGTGAAACAATGTCGTGTTTGATTGGTTGTCGGGAACCGAAAATCAGCGGGTGCAGTTGTGAGCTCAATCTGATATTGAAGTTCATAGGGAGGAAAATAAAAATCCTTAATAACAAAGGGCAAAATATTCCAGAACTAATACTACCAATTAACATCACATAACCCTAAATCAAATGCAGTCGTGCAGAAAAAAAGAAAGGGGCGAATTCTTCAAGTAATCAGCGTACATTTCTGGGGCATAAGAATCCTCCGGCAATAAACTAAGCACGAAATCGTAATATGAATTTAACCATTAAATAAGAGATTCTTAAGCCTCTGAAAGAAAGCAAAATTAATAGAACAAGATGGCTTGATGCATTTATGGATCATGTAAATGAATACCATTTAACAAATTGAAAATTGTTGCCACTACAGGTTTGAAATAAAACGCATACAATGAAAAATATACAGTGTAAAATAAAAAATATCAACGTCTGATAAGGGGTTCTATTTGGCCATTGAAGATGTAATCGATAAGAGAAAGACCAGTGAAGAGGGCGGTAATTCCAAGTGGCAAAGGGGAGGGCGGTAAGGGCTCAGCGCGGTAGTGTGCAGAGTTCGATTCCCCGCAAGGTGAAATTGACTTTGTTGCAAGCGGGAGTTACCAATGGGTTAACAGCCCTGGCCTAGCCATTGCTCTCTACCCTGGCTCTTTGGAGGCACATCCTGCGATTTACATCCTCCACCAAAGGTCCAGGGCAGGGTCGGTGGGGGCCCTCAGGGTTGGGGTTCAACCTTTTGATAAGAGAAAGACCAGTGAAAGTTCAAATCACAGAAAGTCTGAGCATTTGAGGGGTAATTGATGGTTACTTACTGTCCGGTTCGTGCAGTGACCGGTGAAGGAGGCTCAAACGCTTTTGGGTGTGTGAATATATTTTAGGGTCCTTCAAGAAAAATAACTTTAGGGACTTATACGGCAATTCAAAAATTTTCAAGCATCTTCAGTAGGTGACGTTAGGAGCATCTCCAATACAGAAAATGCTACTTGTAGGGCTAATTTTCACAATCTTTTGGTCTGTTGTCGAGAAGCGAAATAAGGAAAATATAATTATTTTATTGAAGATGAATGGAAAGAGGGGCAAAAAAAAAAAAGACAAGAAAAAAGGGAAAAAAAAGGATGATAAAGATAGAAAGACATTCAAAAGTAATGATAAAATAAGTAATAGATGATAAGTAAATGGATGTGTGATTTTGGACGTCACACGGGACGTAACTAATTAAGTATTTGTAGTCGACTATTATTTCTTGTAGATTTCATCTGATTTTAGTATAAACATAACTTATTAAAATGTCTTTATTCCAATAATTTCAAGTACCCGAGCCTCTTTAGGCACTTTTTAATTAGTTATGTCTGTATACTTTTCTAGAGTATATATGTGTCAATAAGATCATCACAAATATTTGCTTCATATTCTTTTTCATAGATGTTTATTTGGAATCGATCACGTCATGTTTCATGCATATCATTAATATCTCAAATCCTCTTATAGGATTTTATATCAATTCAAGTTGAAGCATTTATTTGGTATATCTATTGGTAACTATGCAGTCAATAATCTGAAATGCATACTATCTTGCAAACATCAAGTTTGCATTATACGTATGAGGATTACAATGATGCATTTCATATACTTATTACCAACTATCAATTCATCCCCCTAATACTAAGAAGACCGTTTTATTTCCTTTATGGATGAAACATACAAATAGGGATTCAGCATTACAATAATATTCATCTTATTACTACGCGTGGTAGGGCGACTATACATATCGCACTTATCAACTTTAGATGGAGCCTTCTGACTGTAAGCAAAATGTAGAGGGTATATTATATAAAAATATTGCCGAAACTGAAAGATCAATATCACTTAAACAGAAGTGATCGTCCTCAATTAATGGTGTAGCAAATAATTTGATGAGACATATAATAATATTATTTTGTTAACTATAGGCAATTAAATATATCAACTAATATATAAACAATTAATGAAGTTTGGGATAAAATTCAGTAGTAAGATACTCATGTCTTTATTTCGACATCTCGAACTTTTGCTTATTATCAATCAATTGAGTAAATATTCTTGTAAACTTCTAATTACGAATTTGACACATGGCCTTTAGTAGATCTAAATTCATATGATATTTAGAAGGTCTACATGGATGGTGAATGGATCCACGCAGTTCAAAACATAAAGGGCCGAAATAAAAAGAACAGCATTGCAGATTTGCACATAAATGGGCAGAAACAGCAGGGCGGGAGCATTGTTCAGCTGCATACCCACATCGCAGTCCAGTTCGGGAAGAAGACTCGCCCGTGCGACCGCATTACACTGTTCACGCGAGTTTTTTTCTTATTTCCTAGTTTCTCTAGAACTCTTTTTACGGTATAAATTGTACACAAATGTTACTAGTTTTCTTAGGGTTTTTAGACCCTATATAAGGGTCATATCTTAGAGAACTCCACACACGACTTTAGATAATTTCATAAAATTATTTTTCTTTACATCAAAGATAAGGGTCAGAAGAAGGCTAACTTTTTCCTTCATCCGACTCAAGGGGATGTTGTTGCTACTTCTTGTTCTTAATTAATCAATTCCAATAATGTTATTTCTTACTCTTTTGTGAAATTGCTTGTATTACTCTAATTTCTATTATTATGAATATTGATTGTTTGACCTAGTTTAGGCCTGTTACATTGAATGATTAATGTTCTATTATTAGATTTGGGAATTCAAATATTAATTGTTGTTTCTCCTAACTCTCAAATAGCAACTAATGATTATTAATCGTTAGGGATAACACAACCTAAGTTAAATAGATCAAACTTGTGAATTTATTGCTTAGATTAACTTATTTTCCTAATTTTTCGTGCACTCATTGTTCTGAATTTAGAGATCTTATTCTAAGTTGTCCAAATGGTTATGTCTAAATGAAGAGTTTATTTTGATTAGATATGCTTAAGGGAAAATCCGGGTAGCAAAACTTATTGTTGCCTAGAGTTGATGGTTTTACAATAAAGTAGAAACGATGTTGCTATTAATTACTATCTTTTATGTGAAGTGCATAACTGAACCAAAAACTGGAGTTAACGTTTATGTTTTTATCTTCTTACTTATATTTGTGTTTTAATTGCTTCTATTATTTTCTTTAGCTTTTAAGCCAATATCTCATGAAAACCCTCATTTTCACTAGTTGACACAAAACACTTAGATTTATCCAATGTTCTCTGTGGGTTCGACCATTACTCTCCTCTTCTATAAGTTATTTTTAATTTTAGTTAAGTAAGGTATTTATTATTTTGGCGCATTCGACACACGACCAATAGGTTGTTGGCTTTACATATTGCATAATCCCAAACAGAAGTTGAGATTTAAACAATAGTCTAACAATTAGCTGAAGACAGTTAATAAACAATTTTGCTAAATCATTTTGAGTGCAAACATGAGCAACTAACTGTGCAACCTCAATTCCGTTTGCCATACAATAATCGTCGAATGCTTGAGATCAAAACTCACTAGCATCATTAAGGTAAATTTTCTTGATTTGAGTATCCAGGAATTGTGCTTTTTAATTTTATTCTATGAGCAAGTAGTATAACAAATACTGCATTTCTAGTAAAAAGCAAGCAGATAGGACCATCTAATAGAAATTTCAATCAATACCACAAACTGATAAAATGGTCCATAGAGTGGGTATCTCGGCTCATATATCTCCATGACTTCTTTCTAAGAAAATTGAAGATTCAATATTAACCTTCGCACTAGAAGGTTTGATAACTAACTTGTCTTAGCACAAACAACAAATGAGAAACCATTTACTAAAAAAAAAACTTATGGTTCTTTAAGTTGTATCCATGTGAATTATGTGTCACATCATAGTTGTTCATGTATGTCCAAATCGATCATGCCCAAGTTTAAAGCCCTTTCGGTAAACAAACTTCAGGTTTGTGGCATGGTTTACCTTAATTACTTTTGTGAATGTATAATACATTCGCTATGGTAGTGCCAAAAAATTTTCTTTTATCTGTTTTCGGCCAAATACGAAGGAATTGATGCAAATGTGTTATTATCTTCTTACATTATCTCAATGTACTATCCATTGGATATGTTTAAAAATCAGCAAATTTCTCTTGAATTTGCTAACGTAAAGTGCATTATCAATATATAATTTAGTATTATTTTTCAAAATAATAAAAGCTCTTCTGAAACTTTTGATGATGTTCAATGCACTTGATATATTCTTAACATTATTTTCAACTAATGCTAATTCCATAAAATTCATTTTGTCTTAAAGAATGATATATATATATATAGTTGCACTAACAATCAGGTCACCAATATTTCCTTGTGGGTCAGTAAAGAAGTCGGAGACATCAAAGTAAATCACTACTTGACCATTATAATTAAGGAAATTAGTCTCCACTTTCCCTTTTCCCTTGATTGACGACTAGTTTAACATCCACAAGGTATTTTGCCGTAAGATAGATACGTGCTTAATGTCATTTCATGCTCCTTTTTAGATGAGTTATTATTATATGTTTTATGCATCAACTGTTAGAGTTTTTTCTATAAGTTTTTCCATATATGTGCCTACGTTTATAATGAGATGTTACATTTGCTTCAGGTAATGCAGTTAAAGTAATGGGGCGTAAGCGTAACTCATGATATTTCATAAATAACTCATTATTTTGTTCAGCCACTAGCAAGTAGGATATAAGTTTTGCACACTAGATTGAAACTGTGATCTCGATATTGCTATTGCAAGAGTATATCCAAGGCATAAAATGTGCAAATGTCTTTTCCAGCATATCTTCATCAGTTATTTTTCTCCTCATTATTTTAATTTAGAACTTATTCTGAACAACTTAGATTGTACTCACCCACGATTTGTACATCCGGCAATTGCATCCACTCATAATAGGGATGGCAGAAAAATCCAATCTGCTCTATAAACCGTCACCCAATCTGTTTGAGGAAAAAATTATCAATCCGTGGATTGGTGGAGTAAATCACTGTAGAATTTACAATCTGACACATGATAGCGGATCAGATCGACCGTTTAATAATTATTATCCGATCCGATCCGTTTAATAATTATAATCAACCATCCATGTTAGTTAATCCTGCATCTCTAGCTCCTCTCTCGCTTCATTCATTGCTTGGCCGGCCGATGGTCGTCTTCCTCCCTAATTGCTATATCCAGTTCTTCAAATTGAAAACATTTAGCAAACATTTAATACTTCGTTAATTAAGTGTAATTATCTCATGTTTATTTTACAGTTTTTGAACTCCTTCAACTAAAATTTTAGTTGGATTGTGTTTGCTACTAAGCTGGTTGTAAATAAATTCACAAGAGTGAGAGATGTCTTATGAAGATAATGTAGTATAATAGTGAGAGAATTTGGGTTTGTGAAAATTGGAGAAGTGGATTATGGAGGAAGAACTAAGAACTAGTGATAGCCTTTGTTATGAGGCATCGTATGTCATTTTTTGTATTTTAGGAATCTCATATTGGAATTTCAATGAGAAGGCACTTGAAATTATCTACGATGTTATATTTAGAATTTTCTTGCTATCTACCAAAATTTGGCCAAGATTGGCTGTACAATTTTTTATTTTTAACTTTTGAATTTAGCTTATGATTTGATGATGTTATTAGTCTCAAAATGAGAAATTTGTTGTACAAATTTTATAGATAAAAAGGCTTAAAGTGTTAAAAAAAGGAAATATTAGCATGACCTTAAATATGCTTGAATATGTTGAAAACAAATATTAGAAAAGAAATAAAGTTTTACATGCTAGTCACTAGAATGTGTTGCTAATCCAATTTATTTTTTTTTGTTATTTATTTATTTTCTGAAACAATTTACTTATACTTAATAGTTGATATCGATTGAATTTCATTTTACTGTTAAAATAAATTATAGTGTATTATATGATGAGAAAACTAAGTTAGGAGATTAGACTAATGTAATGTATGGTGTTTGTAAAAAAAAAGGTTTCGTGGATCGGTTGGTGGATCGCAATCTTGATCCGATCCATAAGTCGTGGATCATGGAGCAAATCATGGTTTTATAAATCTTTCATGGAGTAAACTGGATCGGCACCGATCCGTTCTATTGCCATCCCTAACTCATAATGGGCTTTAGAGAGGACTATAATCCTTTATAAGTCAACCATCTCTTTCAAATTTTTTCATGTATCATGTTAATATTTGATTGTAAGTTACTCAACTTTCAAGTTATCATGGAAATAATAACGAATGGAACTAAGTATTTTTGTACAATTCTTAGATCTGTGCTTCCTTCTTTTATTGTCTCACCAGACCAGTTGAGATCAAATAAGCATCATCATCAAGGGGCCACGGAAAATAATTCTTGCCGATATGTCAAATTGGACAGACTTAAGTTTGTTGATATGGCCATTTTTGATATATAAAGTCATAAGTACAATGTCAACTACTCTCCTTCGGGGAGTATTGTTTCACATATTAACACATATCTCTAGCCATTAAGACATATGCTACTTCAATAGCACAATAGATCAATATTCTTCAAAAACATTGAATTATCAAATAAATTAGATCTAATATAAATTGCTCTTCAGGAGACGGTAACATTCTTCAAAATATTACAATTAATTGTGCTACTTCGGGAGCAACAACTTATTTAATATAATTAAATTAATAATTAACTAAAATTAAATAATAAGATAACAAAGCTCTTCCGATCTTATAATGAATAATAAAAAGATATAATTGCTTCATAAGGAGCAATATGAAATATTCTTTAAGAATATTTGTTTACTGTGTTTTTCTTCAAAAAAACACATATCTAAATCTCATATATTGTACTCATCAAAAGCACACCATATTTAATAAGAATATGACTATATCATGTTGGTTCAAGAATCACAACGTGTTAATCCTAATAATTTTCAGGACCACTAAGAATTTTAGAATAATAAATCACATGTCTTATATATCTCTTCTAAAACCAATAATATTCTTTTAGAATATGAGATATAGTTGGTGATTCTTCAAGAACCACAATAAAATAATCTTCAAGATTATTACTAGAATCGCCTTTCATCGAGAAACATGATAAATATAAATCGGTAACTTAAATAAAAATTTAGATTAATCAAAATATGTATTCCACACATATAATCAAAAAGTCAAATAACAATCACAGAATAATTAACGGTGAACAAATCAATGCAGAAACCGTGGCGGATCTAAGATATATTATGCTGGGGGCTTTAAAAAAAATTTCTACAGTAGACGTTGCCTATATAAGAAAAACAAATAAAACAATAATGAGAATTTAGTAAATTTTATATCAATAATAAATCTAGTAATCACATTATCATATTATACTTAATTCTTAATTCACTACAATAACGGGGAAATCAAATATAATTTATTAATTTGATTACAAATTAATCATATGCCTCCAATGAAATTACAAAAATCTAAAATCAAATCATGAAAATGTACTCTTTCTATAAAAAAAATTAAACATAAAGTCCTAATTCATAAACTCTTCATGTAGCTGAAAAGTATGAAATTCATATTTCAATTTAATTATCTAAACAATTAAACTCAAATCATTATATACAAAATAGAATCATAAATTACAAATAAGTTTAAAAAAAGAGGAAAAAAAACTCACAATATTGACGCATGCAAAATTGAATATGTAAGAAGAAGAAGCTTAAAAAATCAAGTCTTTAATTTTAAAGAACTAAAGATGTCGTCTATACTCTTGAATTTTCATCAAGCAATCGCGTAGAACACATAACAAGTTAAAGAGTCGTCTTTCTATCGTGTTGTCGTTGAACCCAATTTGATTTTAGAGACAACTGCTAATAGGTTGGGTTTTGAATTTGGACTTAAATTTATTGCTGGGTTTGATTGGTTCTAAAAATATTAAATAAATGGGCTTATATTTAGAACAAGAATATTTTTTTAGGGCCGAAATTTACGTTTTTTCCCAAAAAAATTAAGTGGGCTGGCCCATGGGTGGGATCCGCCCCTGTGCACAAATAAAGCATATAAATAGCAAATAGTAATAATTACACAAAAGAATCATATGCATCACACAACTAGTCTACAGAAGAAATTTGTAACTAATGATTTCGGCGTCAAAGTTAGTAACCGATGGTAGCTGCCGATATTTTGGTCAAAGTATATGATGCCAAGAGAAATAGTTTTTTCTTGCTGCTGCAGTGACTGGTTTAATGAAAGCAAAATTAATGATTTTTTTTATGTAAAACAAATATATTTTTTGAATCAAACTGCACTCCCATGGAAATAATATTTTTAGAATCAAACTGCACTCCCATGGAAATTGTAAACTAATGGGTTGAAACTTGAAAGACGGATCTATCAAAAATCACTCACGGCATATCATGATGTATTAAAAGAAAGCAACTTAAAATCAAGGGTAAATTTCGCAAAAGGTCTCCAACCTTTACACTTTGAATCGCCTGGGTCCTTAATTTTTTTTAGCACACTGGATCTTCAACCTTTCATAAATACGCACAAAAAGTCCTTACTAACAGAATCCATCCAAAATTTCATTAAATCATTGACTAAATTACTTTTATACCCTTATCTTTTAAATTTAAAAAAAAAAGAATCTAAAATTTTAAAAAAATAAAAAAATGAAAGAAAAAAGTTTTAAAAAAATAAAGGAAACTAATCCCCCCTTCTTCACTGCCATTTCTGGCAAACTCAACTGCCAGAAATGGCAGCAAAGTTTGCTTTCATTTCCGGCAGCTGAGCATCTGCCAGGCAGCAGGAAATGGCAGTAAAGTGGGGGAGTCTCCTCCCCATTTTTCTGCCGTTTCTGGCAGTTGAAGGAGGGGGTCTTTTTTTTGCCATTTCTGGCAACTGAGTCTGCCAAAAATGGCATTGAAGAAGGGGGGTCCCCCCCTTTTCAGTTTCCTTTTCTTTTTTTTTTCCTTCATTTTTTATTTTTATATATTTTTTAAATTTTTAATTTTTTTAAATTTAAAGGATAAGGGTATAAAAGTAATTCGATCAGCGATTTAACAGAATTTTAGATAGATTCCTTTAACAAGGACCTTTTGTGAGTATTTATAAATGGTTAAAGACATAGCATGCTAAAAAAAGGTTAGAAACCTATACGATTCAAAGTGTAAAGGTTAGGGACCTTTTGTGAAATTACCATAAAATCAACTTTGGATGAGATAAATAGTCGGCTGAAGTGAAGAAACGAAAAGTGAATCGTTTTGATGACGTGTTATAAACTAAAAAAACAAATAGAAAAATAAAGAGAAATGTTAAAGAGAAAACTCATGAATTGTGTACTTATTATGAGAACCAAAGCTACATATTTATAACTATAAGTCTAGAGTTTCAGGGGTACACTAGTAATTCACTAATTAAATAATTACTTATGATAGTTCCATCCTTTTTTTTTTTTGATAACTTTCCCTTCCTACTTACCTTGACCATGGACTTGTATATTGGAGATGAATGATCTAAAATGTTTTGTTATTAGGTCGTTGTACTTTATATTACGCTTTCAAATGATTATCAAATTTTAGGGTAAATTTAGCGAAGTCCCAAATTTTAACATTTATTTGCATTTTCATCCCCAACTTTTAAATCTAAACAAATAAGCCTCCAACTTTTCCATTAATTTGCACTTCTATTCAACTAGGACTGGGCATTTAAATCGCCAGAGCCGGACCAGACTGACGAACCGACCAAATGGTTCAGTCAATAAAAAAAACGACCAGTTCACATAAACCGGCCAGTTTTCAGTAAAAACCAACTTTTTAACTGGTTTAACTGAGAAAACCGGTTAGCCAGTTCGGTTTCCGATTCTGGTTCTGAGCTAGAAGTGGACTGAACCAGCTGATGCCTGCTCTTCGAATTTAAAACTCGCCTCATGAGAACTGAGAATATAGAAAAAAGATATATGTACAAAGAAAAGTGACACGTGTTTATAATAATAAAATTTCAAAATTAAGTTCCATATGCACAATTACATTTTCGTACTCTTATGTAACATTAATTTGAAATTTAGATCCCATTAGCGAACTCTTTTTTCTCTTTATTATTTTTTTCTTTCTTAAAATAAAAGAAAGAATGAATGAAGTTAAATGTTGAAGATTTGCATAGTATAGTGAGTCGCATGAAATATGGGTTCCATTTAAATGGTTGGCAAACAACCCCTAACATTTTGATAGATCGGAATATATGTATTTGGATGAAAGCACAAATGAATGTAAAGGTTATGACCTATCAATCTAGATTTATAAGTAGGAATGAAAGTGTAAATGAATGCAAAGGTTGGCAACCTTTTCTGTAATTTACCCTAAATTTTAAAATGTTTCTTGTTGGTCCCATTCGTAATTTTGCCATATTTCGTGTTTAAGTTCGTTTTTTTTACAGGAACGCAACACACACAAGGGACATAGAGACACCACATGTCATTTAACAAAGTTATGATAATTTTCTTAAACACAGAATGATATATATACTTAAGTTTGCTTTTTATCAACATAAATCCGTAAAATCTTGATGTGTTATTACGAAGCTCACGTAATACACAATGATGAAAACATATTATAAATCTTCAGAATTTTTATATTATTCTAATAAAATATTTCATAATTGCATACTATTTGTAAAAATTGAGCTAAGACTCATATCTAATGGCATTCAATTGGCTTTCTACACCTAATGTTCTGGTTCATTTGTGTCCCAGACAATCCCTTTTATAATATATAAAAAAAAAAATTGTGGAGATTCAATTATTGTTCATACTTTGACGAAAACAATCAGACGCATTAATATTCATGAACTAATAATTAAAATTTACTACACTCAAGAAGATGGAAGAATTTAACATAAGTATATTATTAAAAGATTAATCGAGTGTTTTGATCCAATCCCGTTCACCCGTTCACTGTAGGCGGGGTTACACCGCCCACAACTGATGTGGCACACGCATGACAGTCTGCACAGCTGATGTGACACGCATGGCAGCCTCAACAAACTATCATGTGTGTGCCACATCAACTGTTGGTAGTGTAACCCCACCCACAGTGGGTGAGTGATCATTTTCGTGTTTTGACCTGTAACTTCCCCTTCATTTTTGGGCTGAGAAATACAATATATCTTCTATAGTAACAATAATATGATTTTTAATATAATATATATGTATATATAATTCAACTTAATATACACACACGCATATATTTATGAACACAATAAAAATCAATTCAACTTAATATCAAATGCCAATAAAGTTACGGTTCAACTCATGCATTATAATTCTAAATGAGTAATAATGCTATTCTAAATACAATAGAAAGGAAAGAAAAGGAACAAGCTACAAGTTTATTGTTTTCTTGTTAGACCAACTTCCCCAAATTTGGGAGATGGAAATATTCCAACCATCCCCTATCCCTTCCCCTATATAGTGCTCCTAGGGATAGCAACGGGGTGGGACGGGACGGGGTGGGGCGGGGTCAGGTTTAGCCTGCCCCGTCCCCTCCCCGATCCTTGTTCGAATCGGGGCAGGGTGAGGACATTTCGAGGCGGTGATGGGAAAAATCCTTGTTCCCCTGCCCGTTTTCAATATATTTTTTTTAAACCAAGCTCTGTAAAATACATTATTTAGAAACAAGTAGCTGTTAAAAAAATTGATACCAGTAGTTAAGGTTTGGGTTGAGCTGGTAGACGTTGAAGGTTTGAGTCCTCACAATGTTATATACTAACTTAATTTTTTTATTATATTATTATTTTAATATACTAGGTTTAGGGGCCGGATAACCAAAACCCATCCCCGCCCTGCTAACAATTCAGGGTACAACCTCATGTCCAATCCCCGCCCTATTTAGGGTGAGTCCCCGCGGATTTCGATTTTCGGATGCATTTTACCATGTGCTCCCTCAAAGTTTAATTCTCAATGGTTTAGATTTTGTTCAAAATAGGTTATTTAATAATTTAGATTTTCCTTTTTTCTTCAAAGATATCTTTTAATTGGCTCCTTTCAACATTCAAACTATTTAGTGATTTGAATAAATACTATAATAGTTAGGTATTCATAGTCTGAATAGGAGGTTCCAAGTCCGAATCACACATACCCCTCCCCTATCTCCCCTTGTTGTATCAAAAAAGAAAAACATTCAAACTATTTAATCTTAACTTAATTATTATAATTATTATACAAAATAAGTATAATTTCAATTAAATTAAAAAAATGATTGCTACTTTTATACGATTAAAACAAAATGGAAAAATATAAGAAAATATGTTCCCCTAATTTAGGGAAAATCGTTGGAGTGCAATATTAGTGTCCCTAAATTTAGGAGAAAAGGGTGTCCTTGGAAATGCCTTTAGAACCAAGTAGTCAAATAATGGGCAGCGAGGATTTTCAGATTGGCCGATAACTATCAAATCTGAAAATACAAGAACTTTTTTCCTAATAAATAAACCGGAATCTCGCCAACTTTATTGTACAACAACGAAGAATGACTAGTCAGACATATAAGACGACGACTTGAGCTGAATAGTTGTGGAATGAGAGAATTTTGGGGGAAGAATCATTAGATGTTTATCGTCACTCAACTTTTTCACTGCTATACCCAATGTGTATCCTAAACTTCGTCCAACTGAAACAGCTACAGCATTCCCCACTTGACGGTATCTGCACGGTTTTTTGAGTTTTCAGCTATCAACTAATATACGATGAATATATAGCAAACACGACAACAATAAGATTCATGTGTTGTCATAATAGATAAAGTTGGTTGATGCTGAATGAGTAAACGCAAACTTATGTGGTTTAGTCATACCTATACCAAATTATAGATGATCCTCTTAAAGCATTACTCAGCTATTAAACCTATTTTCTAACTTGCTTGCAACTTCGACCAATAAATTGTTATATATTTCCCAACTTGGGTGAAAATTTATTTCTGAGTAAACGGTCAATAAGCCTAAACAACCATGTATTATTGATGATATGTTTAAATAATATTAATGTGGCACTTGCTAATGGAGCTTCTAAATTAAGTTATCCAACGAAGTAACAAAGCACGTAAAGGTCCTACCTTCCAGTCTCGACGACACCCAATCAATGAAAGATCCACATGTTAGGTTTTGATTTTTTTTTTTTTTTAAATTTTTGGGTTGGGGGGGGGGAGGACAGAAAAATAGAATCCAACCTACGCATGAGAGGCTCATATAGTAACACGGGCTTTTTTAGCCAAGTAGATCAGCATTTATAAATGTACAACTAGCTTGATATAAGTGATACCTTTCCTTTAGCTTTCCGCAGAACTTATAATAATCAGGAAAGCCTTGCAGTCTTGCACACTCCCGGACAGTGAGGACTCTATCTTGCTCCGGGTGCAACATTGGCTAAGCAGAAGCAAAGTAATTTTTAATCAAGGATTGCACTCCAATACTTCGTTAAAAACCCAAAAAATAAAAAAATTATTGAAAAGGAAAAATTTACCCGTGAATGATAATCAGGAAAACAGAAGACGGTTGCCACAGTCTCATCCCACCATAACCGTGCAAATGGTCTGGTATCATGCATGAAAGGAAAAAAACTTGTGAAAAGCTGTATGTGTGTGTGTGTGAGAGAGAGAGTGTGAGAGAGAGAGAGAGAGAGAGAGAGAGAGGGAGCAGGGGGATGATACTACTTCCACATGATATATGCTCACTTTTTAGACCTTCCATCACGAAAACTAAGAGCGTAATCAGGTACCTGATCATGGCAAAAATGCAAGTTAAAGAAAGCTTCATCCCCAGAGAGCACGAACGCAATTAAAAGCTTATCTAATGTAGGCGAATTGCTGAGATGGATTTTAGAAAGGTTTCAATGAAATATAAATTATAATAGTGTGCCATGGAGCGTTTACATTTCAAATAGCCAAAATAAAGTATCTACAGACCAAAATTGAAGAAAATACTGAAATTCTGCTTGTGGTCTTATATATTAGGAACTCAAAATATTTCCAAAAATTAAATCTCTAAAGAAATTTGAAAGATTCGTGACAATTATCTTTAAAGAGATCTCGAAATACTTTGGGAAATTCTCTTAAAGAAATTTGAAAGATTTGTGAGAATTACCTTTAAACAAATATTTCCAGATAACCTCTTATTCCAAACATTCACAAGTATATTCGATGGATTTGGCCCAAGTAGCTACTTCAAGTTATTATATTAAGATAATCAGCTAAAAGGCTAACAAAGCAATTCACTGCTGGTGATTCAGGAAGTCAAGAATGGATGCAATTAGTTGTAGTCATAAAGTTTTTCCAATTAAGAAATAATTGTGCATTCGTTTCCAGCTAAATATAAACTACAAGTATTACCCATGGCCTTCCAGATGGCATTAGACTTTGCTCCTCTACTCGTCGGACAGAGTTATCGGATCCAATGACAATGCCTGGAAGGTCTCTAAAGCTTGCACCCTATGGAAATGAGTTAGAGAGCTTAATGACAATATCAAGAGCTAAATATATTGAGCAAGTTCTCAACTTCTCATTTACCAACCTTTCTTTTAGGTATTTTACAAACCCTCAAATAATCATCATTATTCAATGGACAAGGGAGGTGATCATAGAGAATAGGATTTTTGCATGTGCTTGTAGTGCTCGAAGAAGAGGCCATCATATCTGGAGAAGCAAAAAAAAATAAAAAATAAAAAAGAAATCAGACCAATCACTTCATTCCAGAAGAAGCAATCTGTGCTTTTCTGGCTACCAAAATCCTTATTCCCTCCACATCCTAGCAATGGAGGTTAAGATTTAGGCTTGTACGTCAGTCCGTGGGGCAAATTGCAACAACTAACATCATGAAAAGCGAATAATCCATCATATAATTATATAGCCATTTAAGTTAAAATGTAAATGAAAAGCGATGTAATCAAATTATGCAATTTACGGCAACATGTAAAAGCGAGGGGCAGAAACTGTAGCATATGCCAGAATTATCAAATGTTCGATGATAAGTGGTAGCCCTACCTAATTTAGATGCTCTGATATACTTCTGAAAATCAGTTTCTGCAGATCTTTTATATGGCATCTTGTCCCGAGTCTCATCATTTCCAACCTTAAATTAATAACAAAAAAGTGGGTTACTTTACCTCAAAAATCAATAAATAAGGCTGAGTAACAAGAAATAGTTGCAAAATACAGGAGGAAGATCCGATATGGCGTCACCAAGAACAATGACTTTTTCAAGATCCCGAGCCTGCCCCTCATCGTACGCGACAACATTACGCTGCAAAAGTGGAATTATGTTAGCAATAGTAATTAATTAGCCACGATGGTGATACATAGGAACAAGTCAGGAACCTCAAATTCACCAGGAAATCCATATTGGATAACCACGTTGTGTGTTGGGAGGGGAAACTGTGGCAATATCTGCCAATAAAGCAAAAGAAAAGTCAAGTAGATCGGAAGAGCGTCGAGCAGATGCATCTAACTTCAATGGTGACTGCAACATGTAATCTCAAGCTATAAAGAAAACATGCGGCAACTTCTGCAGAGTTCATTTGTTACTAGTAACATTTCCCAATATTTTACATTTAAAAGAAGAAGAAGCAGGACTCAACTCTATGTATGCATCCATATGGGACAAGGGTACCTGAGTTTAAGGAACATCAGCACACAGCCGTTAGCTAACTAATTTTTTCTCATTTTTTGTTGAAATAAAAGAGAGTTCGAGTGGAGTTGAATGACGGAGATTTGAACAGTATAGCGGTCCCAGAAGATATGTGGATGTGTTTGTTTGACCAAATTCAAATTTGAAATAGAATGAGAAAAAAAGAGAAGGCTAACACCTTAACATGTGTCACTAGAGCATACTACCCACAAGAAAATCGGTGCATGGGGTAAACAACATGATGAGAAAAATGTGGGTATCAAGAAAGCATTCACCAGGCAAGCTCAAAAATTTTCTAATACTTTAGGAAGATGTGCGACACTTAATTCTCAAGGATACATTTTTGAAAAACACTATATAAACATTTTTGCTTAAAGATGATAGAAATATTAGATTGAAAATAATTGGTCACGGGATTCCAGAAAGTTAAACAAACAAGGAACATGATGAGGAGTTAAGTTTTTTTTTTTCCCCTTATACAGAGGAAGGCTTTAGTTTCAACTAAACATATGGATACCATTTGCTAAAGTTAATCTACAATGATAGATTTCAGTAACAAACAAGTTTAGATATAAACAGGTACATGATTATGCATCTCCACCCCGCCCCAAACACTTCTTTTGAATCAAATTTGAATTTTGATGGATGAATGCAATTAATACATTATGATCATGTTACATTTGAATTAGAAGCAAAGGATATTTCAAAGCCATATAGTGGATAAGAATAATGATAAAGCCAACAAGGAAGATACCAAATTTGATGTGGATTAAACCAATTGGATTGTTACACTCCAAAAATGGAAGAGGAAAACAAAAATAATAAAAATTTATAGTACACGTCGAAACATGAAATTGTTACATGTAAATGACTAGTGTATAAATTGGAACCGTAAATATATGACCCCCATTCACAACATCAAGGCAAATATTTTATTTTGATTTGGATATACATTTTAGGCTTGAGAATTTGCCAATAACCAACTGACAAGAGGTAAATACTCGAAGCGTTAGAAGACTAACCTCGTGAGGGTGAGCACCCCATAAGAAAACACGCAAACGAAATTGAGGAAGACCATAACAACCAGCAGCCATGATCCCTAGCCTTGCTTGGTAATGCATACGAACTAGTCGGCTTATAGCATATCTTCCTAGACAGCCATTGGCAAAACGTAGGATGTCAATCACATTTTCCATTAAAATGTACTTTGGCCTTAAGAAATCAACGATATCCATAAAAATCTTGATTTGCCGATTTCTTTCATCGTCAAGAGGAGAATCAACATTTCTGAAGCGATTATAGCCACTAATTCCTTGGCATGGAGGGCCACCACAAATAATGTCAACATCTCCCTGTAGCATGTGCATATCATTTCAAAGAACGCTTATTGTAGGATTCAAAAAGTGTAAACAAAGTGCCTCATAACTGAGAAGCATAGGTGAATACCTCAAAGAGCATGCACTTGGAAAGCACCTGAACTGCACCTTTGTGCATAGCTATACACCTCATAATCGACTATAAGTGGGCCCTTCTCTTTTTTCTTTTCTTTTTCTTCCCTTTTTTTTTTTATATTTTCACTTTTTAAGTAAATAACCATTTTTATAGCATATCACAATTATTTTCAAATTGAGAACAACAAAGAATCAAATAAAATGTTTAAATGGGTCGGCGCACAATATTCCTATGCAAATATTCTCATCTTTTTCCTTTTTTCCCTTCAAATGCAAGCTACCCCAGCAAGGCAGCTTTGTTCTTTTCCACCCAACCATCACCAGAACTACATTCTATGTAAGTCAATTGCATGTATCTTTTTTTTAATGTGCTTTTCAGTAAGCTATCAAATCCTTCATCCTTCTAACAGCAAAATTATGAAGGAAACAATAGATACATCCATTGGCTTCTATCTTCTTGTGCAAAACCATGTTTTCATTTGCAGTACTTCTTTCTCTTATATATTAACATCTGCAATCTGAACTATATTATTTATCCTTGTCGTTTTTAAAATGTAAAAATTTACTCTAAAAAGTGTAAAGCACACAATTGCTATTTTCCCTCATACTTTTTATGGGATGTTTGTTACCGAGTATAGATATTAAGGGCGTGTGTGAAATAGATTTTTTGAGAGTTGATTTTGTGAAAAGTGATTTTTTGAGAAAATGCGTGGTTAAAAAGTAGTATGGGGAGTGTGAATTTTTTTTTTTTTTTTTTTAAAAGAAGAATTTGGGGTTGAGAATGGATTGAAACAAAAATTGAGAAGAATTGTTTGTTGCAGAATCAATTCCATACACAACCTAAAGCTCATATGAATCAAATTTGAACTTTTTTCTTTCTTCATTCTTTTTCCTTTTATTTATTTATTTATTTATTTATTGTTTTTATTATTATTATTAGTGTCTACTATTTTGTTTTTATGATCTATCACTACCTATATTTACTACTCAATTTTCATTCATACATTCCATGTGATCTTGAAATATCCTCGGCTCGTTCGATCAAATTAAGTTCATCAACTTATAATGTGCCGCAAATAGCCATTTAGCATATGTCTTGGAATGAACAAACTTACCGGCCGTGGCAGAATCTTTGTTTTAATTCCCTTTAGTACAAAATCTTCTATTCTCTCTTGGCATTTGCTAAAGAAGAATAGCAAAATATATTAGTGAGAGAAATATCATTTGAGTAAGATAATATCTTGCAATAGATGTGGTATAACATATAACATACCCCAAGCCCTCTATTGGCTCCCAAGTATCATCCGTTGAACTATATCCAATCCAACGCACCTAAAAGTAAATATCAAGAAGACAGTACAATTATATCATGACCCATCAGACAACTTATGCCAAGAACAAGGAGTTCACAAAATTTTTTTCAGATAAAAGCTTTACAATTTATAAAACATGGGTCAAAGCTAAAGTGCTAAAGATTAAATTCTGTACCATTTCCATGCTTTTTACTTGTCATTTTATCCCGACTTGATGTGTTCCAGTATGTGTGCTTGACATTACAAGTCACTAACAATGCAAGTTATAGTAATTCCATTCAAAACTTACATCTTTATTTTCATTTTTAAACACCTCAATGAATGTCCACTTCATATTGCCACATCATTTACCCTTATTGTGACTCCTCCCCTTTCTATGTGTGTATATATATTTCTCCAACTCTTTTTCCAAAACGCGCAGACTATATATTGCTGTGTCTACCAGCTTAAGCTTTTTGATTAAACAATATGATGGTTATAATTGTAATCAACACAAGCTAGAAATCTATTATGGAAACTTTAGTAGCTTATTAAGGCTACTAACTTGTTGAGTATTGGTCAGATGAGCAAAACAGTATGTGCTAAATATATCTATGGAGACTTGAGATTAAAAATCTACCTTAAACTTAAGCCCACGCTTGCCAGTTTCAGTGGGATCACCATAACATATATCTACTAGCTTATCAACTTCATATTCACGGTTTCTTCCACCATCAGCTTTTAGGTTTTTGTCTTCACCATTTTCTTTAGCTCTTAACTCCAGTTCTTTTACTTCACGATACCCATATGTTTTACAAAGAAGGTCCCATTCCTTCAACAAATCAAGAAAGTCCTCAGCAGATTCATTTCTAATCTGTTTCCAAGCAACAAGTTGTTAATAACTTTCTTTTTTGGTTTGGGGGGGGGGGGATTTGAAGAGTTAAGGCTTAACCCACTTGCGTATGCCGATGGTTGAACCTCAGGCTTTCACATGCAGCTTCATCCGTGTCAACAGCCCATCTCTTCAAATATCAAAGTTTGTCAGTCAAAAACCAATAGCATGCTAGCTGTATCACATGTTTAAAGGTGATAACTAGAACTAAAAAGATGTTACCGCCACAAGATTTACACCAGATGCTTTGGTGCCAAAGCATAATCCAGTTGACATTCCTCCACAGCCAGCATAAATATCCAGTAACGTTAGCTCTGGCTCTGGTTTACAATGTCCCTTATTGGATGCTTCATTAACATTGCACTTTCCAGAGTTATTTGTCACATCTCTGTAGATGTTCCTTGTCTTCATTGGCTGATCTGAAGAGGACAAATCAGTCTTATCTGCATGATTGTCCAGGTCAGATTAGGCTGAGCTATGAAAATGAGGTTAAATTACAGAAAAAGGACAATATGAAGTCATCTCTCGTTTTTTGGGACACCGCAGGAAGGATTAGCAGTTCAATCTTTCTTTAAATTCAGATGAAAGGCTAACATAGACTGTGACGTCTGCTTCCAGATAAGTATATTATTTAGCAATAACATGGCATCCTTTTGGGAACAATTTATAAATGGTTTTGATTATAAATGGATGAGGTGTCAACCATCACTTGGATGTGACATGATCTATCACATCCATATCAAATCTATATGAGGTGTCAAGCATTGTGGTTGACTCGTCATCCATTTATAATCAAAACCATCTGTAAATGGTTGCCAAATGGACTCAAAACAGAAAACAAACCTCTAGTCATCACTCGGTAATTGCACCTTATCCATTAATCATTGCCAACATCAAAGCCAAAAAAAGAATTTTTGTAGTATTGAGCAGGTATAAATATGAAAACCAAGCAACTGTTTTCACTCCCAACTATTTTTAAGAAACCTTAGCCAATATGAGAAAGAGATTACTCAGAAAACATGTGATAGCAGATTCAGAAACTCAACAGAGCCTTAGGCCATATTTATCAAGTGATAGTCCCCACTTCCTCAAACTCTTAAGTCTTAATGGTACCATGTTCCCAATCAACCAAATATTTTATAATACACTGCTTCTCTGAAGCTACTTAAAGCAAGTCTTCCATTAGATCCAACCTAGTAAATTCCAACCTTCAATACACCTCCTCCATAATCTACCTACTAGTTTTGCAGTTTACTTTAATATTTGATTTTAAGTCAAGAAGGAGAAGAAACTCAATAGCGGATGAAGAGAGTTATCCTAGGGATCTTGTACAGGAAATTGTATTTGACAATGATGGAGAGCAACAGTACATTGAGATACAGGAAATGCCTTTTATGAAGAAAGAACATCAAAAGTGAAGCAAATAATCTCACTCAAAATTCCCATAACACAAGTCATGACCTAAACTTTCAAGTACCAGAAAAGCAAAATGCTCCATAATGTGCTTAATGTTTTGTGCCATACATTCCGACCTACCAATAACAAGTGTACTGAATGTTGTGTAGTCTACTGAGTATTCCATGTCAAAATAAAAATCACACTCTGGAATAGGTTTTTCTTTCAAACCTACCTGCAGAAGAATGAACATAAGTATTTAATTATAGTACAACTCAAAAAATAAAAGGAAACAAAAAATAATAAGAAACTTACATCTGGTGCCCTTTGGACAACTTTCACTTTTGAAACTATACAATCTAATAAATTGTCATTCATCAAAGTAGAATAGAATAACCGTTTCTTGGCATGAGATTTCCCTTCATCCTTCATTATCTGACAGGGCACACAAAAATTAGTAAAATGCAAAAAGAAAAAGACAGAAGTATCAAAAGTAGAAGTTACTATTACCGTGTCTTCAGCTCTAAAAAACCATTGAACCCTACAATAATCTTCACCATCATTCGCCTGAAAAAACTCTAGTATCTTGCCAATATAATTAGAACCTCGTTCTGGACCCTAACACCAGGTAAAGAGAAACATGTGGTAAGAATGGAAAAATGGTGAGTAAAGGCTTCATTGGTAATTACTAATTACAAATGTTTGCCCTTCTACCACTAGGACAATGACTAACCCAATAATCTACTCAATTTCCCGTGAGAAACTTCTGTTAATGAATTTTGCAATAAGGTTGAAAAATGCTGGCAGTAGTAACCCCCTGTTATGGGCGTTCAGAGGCAAGCCTGAGGCAACATATTACTAGAGAATTGTAATCTTATCTTTACTTCTTCCCATTAAAAACCACCGATTAATTCGTGTCAGACAATTAATTTATGCATTTAGTTTTAAGTCCATGTCCCCAGTTACATAAATATGGTTGCATGAGGTAACATGATAACCTTAAGGCTGAGATTTCTTAGGGTAAAGTACTTTACCTTTATGTATGCACAATCACCAAGATTAAAAACAACATTTGCTACTTTCGCCTGAGAGTAGTGGCACTTTATATTCAAAATAAGCTGATCATCATCATCATCATCACCACCACCATCATCCTCATCCCTGCAAGGCGCAGCAGGTTCAATTATGAAAAGATAATCATATTAACAGGCTCTTGGACCATTTGAGAAGCTTTAAATGTCACTAACTTGGATTTTGAGGCGTCTTCATTACTTTTTTGACCCTGCAACATTCTTGAAACAAGTTACAAAAAAAAAAAAAAAATGGAAAAATGAAGAACCCGTCATCGTTACAAAAAATGCATTTACTTGAAATATAGAAGGAAAACATATACATAACAAATAGTAATGCAGGATGAGGTCAGGGACTAGGAGGACATAATCAATGTGGTTAACAAAAAAATTATCGATGTAAGTTTTCTTTATGAAAGAAAAACAAATTTAGGTTTCTAATCCCCTTTCCATGCTATACTTTTCTCATGGTCATGTATCCTCAAAGATTCAGTCTCTACAAAATTTCGGCAGATAAGATGATGTTACGCCTAAATTTATAATATATAGTTCTTCTTAACCATGCATTCTCCAAAAGCACACTTTTCCTAAAAACAATAGCTGAACAATTAAAACCATATGAAAGTTCTTCTGTAGAAGTTGGAAACAGGAATATCTCTTCTTACCACTTATAAGCAGAACAAATATTCAAAGGAAACAAGTTTTATGTCCTAAGAAAACACATTTACTTACGTGGTAATGATGTGTACACATATTAAGAGCTTGTTCTTTGGGGCTTTATCTTTGTAAATCAAATTTGGACAATAAGTAGGCTTGTAAAAAAAGCTCGCGGGACAAGAGCTGCTCGTGCTCAGCTGCTCGCGAACCGCTTACTGCTAAACCAAAGAAAATTTTAAAAAAATCGGGGAAAAGCTCACTATATGACGAGTGGCTCGCAAGCTGCTTGTGCTCGGCTCGCACAAGCATGAGCGTTAGGCCAAGCACAAACACAAGTCCACACATGGCAAGCCTAGCTCGGATCACCATCGCTCGGCTTATTGAGCTCTTTTGAAAAGCCTATCAATAAGTAAATCAATACCAACCACATATCATTTAAAAAAAAAAATTCACATTTTCAATAATCTTTCTTTACATCCACACCACAAATTCTCCCAGAAAATCAATTTTTTCACATCTCTCTAAAACAAGCTCTAAATGAATCACTAAAATCTAATACGTGCGATCCGAAAGAGATTCTACTATAGTCCTCATGAACATTTTTGAGCTTATGCTGAAAATCCATAGTTTGACATTACTCATATTTTTGTCGTGTCTTGTCCAAAGGATGTGAATCGAATCCTATTTCCATGAGCCAAATGGGAGGTTCATTTTCTGACCTTGAAACTTGCTTGTGGCAACATCGTCCAGAAAAGCATATGCACTTTTATATCAATGAGTTGCATTTCAACTTGTTAATTGAATAATACGTCAGATATTTCTTTATGCCATTACTTAAGCCTCTTTTCCTCTACATCAATGCAAAAAGTTTGTTAAATTTTTGGCGTTGGGAATGTATAAATAGAGTTCCAAATCAGTTGGACATAGCTAGGATAAATGATAGGTTTTGAAGGATTGAACTATTTCACCTAATAATTGAATCTTTTCAGATGAACCTCAGTCCCCTATAGCCAAATTTACTCAAGCATATATCGTCTTAATGCAAAGTTATTCTCTAGTAGCTCTATATAGGCAGGATTTTGCAGGCCTCCTTAGATTTGAGGAGCTTGTTCATTGTCCTTACGACAATGGGGTTGCCATGCCTTTGCTGAGGGAAATTTTGAATGTTGAGGACCTATTGATTATCCCAAGCTTCCTACATCAGTTTGCATTCATTGTCACCTTACCTCATAAAAAATCCAACTTTTTGGCCATTTTCTTAGAAACTATAAGTGAAGAATTTCCAATTTACCTTATTTTCCTCGTAACGCCAAGGCCAACGTCGCCTAGCCTCGTCCTTCGGAACGGAATCACCTATAAAGAACGAAACTTTTTTTGTAGTCTTTTGCTTCTTCAGTGGTGGCGATTTCTCCAATTTCTCTGAATTCGCTTTTCTACCATTGCTTTCTTCTCCGCCATTCTCAACCAGTCTTGGCGACCTCCTCCGCGACTCCCAGTCCCAATTTTTCAGCACTTCAATCTTCTTCTTCACCACAATGGTCTCCCTAAATTCCTCAGGTTTCGGAGAAGTATCTAGTTCTTCGCCGCCTTGCTGGCCTTTATGTAACAGTTTAAATGAATCGCTGTCCCCGAATTCCTGGGATTTTGGAGAAATCTCCAATTCTCCACCAACATCATGGTCGTTGGGTAACAGTGTCGGAGTAATGGGCTCCGGATTCGGGTGCGATATTGGCGGAGGCGGCTCTAATGCTGCGTTCTCCAATGGTTCGTGGGCCTCCTCCGCCATTGTTGAATGAAATCTAGCAGAAAGAGTTTTACTCTGGTACGAACCGGCAGGACTGCAAAAGCAAAAGAAATCAAACTCTAAGGCTATTTTTGTAATTTAAAACATGTTTTCCTGCCCGAGTTTTGGGCGGGATATGCCATTATTGACCCACATGAAATTTTCGAAAATTTGTTGTTGTTTGAAGCAAGGTGGACGGGAAGTGCTACTTGCACCCACTACGCTTACAATATTTATATGAAAAATGATATTTATATATATATATAAGGTATACAATTTTTATATACATTCTTTTATATTTACTTAATTGTCTTTTGTCACATGTTCTTTGAAATCACAGTTTTTGGAGAGTAGGTAAATTCAGGGGTGTGTGCACAAAAATTATACACTTTGTGTGTACAAATAGTACTTCTCATTTTTATATTCACACCCTTAAATTTACACACACCTCACAAGAGTTGTGATTTTAAAGAAGATAAGACAAAGAACATTTAAATAAATACAATAAGGTGTGTACAAAAGTTGTACACATTGTGTGTACCAATATCATTTTTTTGACCCTGCAAAATTACATATAAATATTTTCAGTGTTTGGCAACAAACTAGAAATCAATTCTATTTACCAATCAATTTAAATTTTAAATTTTAGATACATGACAACACCACATTTAACCACATATTTGATGTAATGTAAACTTTCACATCATTTTAATATAGCACAATTAAATGTCGACACTTATATAATATTTGAATTTTAAATCTATTTATAAATCTAACTTTTTATAAATGGTTGACAGTATATATATATATATATTAAAGGTTTGTTGGTGGATATTGATTTAATAAATTTTTAGAATTTGTTCTTTGGAGTTTTATCAAAAGCAAAAAATTATTAAATTTATACCAATTAAACATAGTCTCTACAAAAATTAAATATTCACACTTTCTAATAAGAGCGTGGTTGATTAGCAAGGATTTTCTATGGAAAATGGAGTTTTCTACTTAGATTTCTATTTTTGTAGCGTTTGATTCACGTTTTTCTATGGAAAATATTTTCTATCTTTTGGGCACGTGAAGACATTTTCCTTGAAAACAAAGAAAATAGTTTCTTATGGGAGGTGTAGATTTTTTTATTTTCTAGGTAAGTAATATTTTTTCTCAAGAATTTCACTTCCAATCAAATACGTTTTAATTCATTTTCTATAAAATTTAATTATCGGTAATTTAATTGATAGAAAATTATTTTCTTTTCAACTAAATTACATACTTGTAATCAAACGCACTCTAATATTTCTTTATATTACCACAGCATATTATTATCTTATCAATAATAATATATATAAATGTAAATGATGAAAAACTTTTGATTTTCCTTTTCACCCTTACATATTTTTCTAAATTCTTTACTCGTCCTTAACTCATTAATTAATTTTAAAAAATTCATATTACTTGAACTAGTTTTTCTACCCGTACGTTGTACGAGCTTACTTTCGTGACAATATATAATGAATGCTATTAAAATTGTAGTAACATATAAGCGAATTTAAATAATTATTATATAAATATGAAACTGTTGATTATACACAGCATTTTAAATTGGAGATATCATTTTTCTTTTTTTTTTTAAGTATTTCAAATTTTGAAACACCTTTTTTTATAAACGACATTTGTTGTGTTATTTGTTGGCTTTGTACATAGAACTCATTTCCAACTCCAGAAAGATATGCTTATTCTACATATCTATATATATATATATATCTCTCTCTCTCTCTCTTTCTTAAAGTGAGATCGTCTATTTTTAGATTTTGGTGGAAAAATTTCAGTTGCCAATTTTGGAAATTCTTATTTTTTACTTTGAAGTATATACTTTATGGTCTTTTTTTTCCTTCCCCACCGACAAACCATTTCTATATTTATAATAGAATCCGGTGAAATTTATGGTCAATTCTTTTTTTTTTTAATTTAGATTTTTTTAAAATAATGTTTTTGATCTTTGAATTTTATTTTTTGAAAACTAAACAATTGGCTATTATTAATTATGTTAAGGCACATCTAGGAGGTGCCAACTCCTGTTTCACATGGCGTGCATCCGTGTGCAACATGAGACGAAAATAATATTTTCTATCTTTGTATTTTATTTTGAAAACTAGATAAAAATATCCCTTATTAATTAGTTTCTGACCTAATTCATATTCAACATAAGATAATATAATTATTAATTAAATTAATTATTGTAAATAAAATTACACTTTTCCATTAATGGTTATAATAAGATAATTATGACCTCAAAAAGAAAATTATTTTTGATTGGCACTATTATCAAATGTCATTAATAAATTTTGACATGGAGTAGTGTCCAAATGTTCACAATGATTTTTTGTTTGAAAAAAAAATAACAACAATAGTTAACTCACTTAAAATTTCACATATATTGGATATTCAACACGACTAATTTTCAACCATGACTAAATATTAGTTAAGTTAATAAAACTTATCTAATTTTTGCCTTAAAAAATTAAGGATCGTTTATGTAACAATTTTAAAGTATTAATATTTTTTCTGACGTATCACCAATGATTTAAAATGCTCATGGTTAGACAAATACTATGTCTAAAAAGGTGGTGGTAAATTGTTGGATATGTAATTGGTGTATGTGTGTTGAAGAATGGGTCATACGTTCTTATTATTATTATTTCTTTTTTTTTTAATGTAAATGATGAACTTTGTTGTTGTTTTTTTGGGAGGTGCATCAACAAGACTCGAACTCAAAAACTTTATTTTGATAATGTGACATCTCAAACTTTTTCCTTATGCTTCCGTTCCATGAGATAGATTAAAACGTGAGGACCAAATTAAATATGAGTACAAAATTAAGGGTTAAAGTGGAACAAGAACTAAAAAAAAAAAAAAGGAAAATGGCATGAAAATCCAATCGGCTCCAGAATTCTCGTGTGACTTGGGGGCCATTTGATATATATAATATATAAAAATATAATAAACAAACAAACCAAAACAAAAGCCAAAAAGAAAGAAAGGAAGCAAGAAACAAAGAAGAGAGAGACGAGAGGAACAGAGAGAGGGAGTCGGGAGGTGTCTCACGAGAAAAAAAAAAGAGAGAGAGAGGAACGGGAACCAGCCACGAATTGAGGAAGTGAACTCTTTACCAATTTGGATTTTTCGACCTTGGGTTGATTTCAAGAAGATAAGAGGAGTTTAATTTTACATTATGCTTAATTTGGGTTTTTGATATATATATATATATATATAAATGGTTCCATGTGATGAATTTAAAAGGGGATGATGACTAATTGTCAATATAAACTACATGTAAATGAAATTTTTGAGATATATAAAGGATATGAAAATTTCAAGGTTTGAAGTTATTGGTTTTAATTTGAGAAATTAATTAACTGCATTAGCTCTCTATATGTGAAAATGGTGTGGAATTATTATTAAGACACGAAATTTGAAATTTTATGAAAACTAAAGAAGAATTATGTAAAGTTAGTAAGTGAAATCAAAGTTTAGAAGGAAGGTTAAGGCTGAAATTTTATTAATGATGTATTATTTGGGGCTTTAAAATAGAATACATTGTAATAATTAGTTGAAAGAAGCTTTTGGAGTCTTTAATAGAAAAGGTGAAATTAAGAGTGGTTATGAATTGTGGTTGACAATATGCATAAGGAAAGGTTTAGAAAAGTATATACTTGAACCTTATTTCTTTGAATGAAAAGAATCATTACAAAGTCTATTCATACACATTTTAATGACATGAAATTTCTAGTGGGTTATAAAATTTGAGATTCATAATGTTAGTATAAGAAAATTATAGTGGGTTAGTAAAAAGATGAAATTTTATATGGAGCAATAAGTTGAAATTTTTATATATAAGTTAGTGTTATAATTTCATGGAATGGTATCATGGGAATTGAGAAGATGGGTGAAGGTGAAAATAAATGCAAATAATGGATGACTTAATATTTTTACCAGATGTGGAAATTATTAAAGACTAAGAAAGAATTGGTGTTAAAAATGAAGAGTTAGTGTTGTTAATTAGTAGATATTAAGATTTCGGTACGTGTTATTATCATAATTTTAAAATGGAATAAAATATAGATTGGTTAGATAGGAGGGATAACTATATGTCTAATGTAAAATGAAGAAACCTTGGGAAATTTAATGTTATAGAGAATTGACAATCCAAGGGAAATGTCATGTTGATAAACTTTAGCTTAAATAGAGAATTTTTTTTACTAGGCAAAATAAGTTACAAAGAAAATAAATGAGAACGAGAAAAGATAAGTAAAGAAATTGAATTATGTGTGAAATAGGATTGAGGAAAGAAAAGTAAAAGAATTAAGTAATGTGTGATTGTGAAATAGAAGAAGTTTATTAGAAGTGCATTATATGTGAATATCAAAGATTAGTTTAACTATCTAAAGCTAGGAATAAACCAATATGATTAGTGACTTTAAGGAGGAGGATTTGGAAAGATATGGTTTCACTTTCCAAATTTAAGTGAAAAGGAGAATTTATTGAGCTATTACAAAGTATTGGATATATATATCAAGAGAATATCGTACACATTAATAAGAATGATAATACAAAGGACAATGACTATTATTAAAATTGGAGGTGTGAAATGTTGTTGATATTTTAAAGATGTGACCATATGGTAATTGTAAGAATAATTGACATTAAGAGACTTTATTTAATTAAAAAAATTATGGAATTGGCATGAATTTAAAGGAAAAAATGAGATATGACTTAAAGAGTAAATAGTATTAATATAGGGGATTTAATGAAACATATAATGTGATGTAGAACAAGTGAGTGGAAAAATGGGGAAATGAATGAATGAAATGATTTGAAAGTTACGAAAATAGAATTATTTGGACAAGACAATTTTATGAGGAAAAGAATTGAAATTCAAAAGTCTTCATGTTATACTACAAGAATCACGAAACGAGCTATATGTACATAGCTATATGCCGGTAAGTGGAGATCTTCCTCTTCTTTCTTTCTTCTAATGAAAGTTGAATTATACTTGAATTCACATGGACTTGAAATGTTTTATGATGACGTACTTTTATGAAATGATGCTTCATGCTTTTCAGAGAATTGTTCTATGTGAAATATGATTTATGATGCATGAAAAGCTCAAATTTGTATCATATGTTTATGATCATACCGCCTATGGGTGAAGGGGCCTATATGGCTCAAACTGACCAAATGATATGTTGCCTACAGGCGAAGGGGCTTATGGCTCAAGCTAACTAAATGAATGTCGCCCAAGCAAAGAGGCCTATGTGCTAACTATGGCTCAAGTTGTTTATTGTGCCGCCTAGGGCGAAGGGGTCATAAGGTACCTATGACCCAAGCTGGTGTCTACACGCGTATGACTTGTTATTATGATCATGATATATTGGATACTCTTGAGGAAAATTTTATAATGATCTTGAAATGAATTATATTCATGATATTTTCTAATGAATTTTATGATGATTATGAAGTGAAATAATGTTTATGATGTTTTCTAACATGTGATATTCCATAAAGGTTTATGTTATACTGGATTTATATTTAAAGTCATGAAATTCCCAAATGAGGTTGAACATTTTGTTCAAGATGTTGCAAAATGTTACATTTCAACTTTTGAAAGCATGTTTATTTATAGAAACTTCACTCACTGAGTTAGTTAGCTCATAAGTTTCCATAAATGATTTTCTTTAAAGGTGGTAATTGGAATTTGGGCAACACATCAGGATCGAGCCTGCTATTTCCAGAATCGAGCCACCACCTAATGAAATGAACTGTTATAAGGTTTGTCTTATCATGATTTATATACTTGGACATGTTAAGCTTATTAGCATGCGTTGGGGTATTTATTGTGAGTTCTACTTGGTTCAATATATTTCTTCACAAGTGAAGTGTTATAAATAGAAAAGTTGTGATTCTTATGTTGTGAGTTACTTGTAGGCTTGATCTATGAAATGATGTTGCTTATAATGAAAAATTATTAGTTGTGAGATGTTGATGTGTTAGCGTTGGAAAATTATTATATTGTGAAGTGTATTTGGGTTGATGTTGGATATTATACATATTGGTTTGTTTATAAATTAGGGGAGGTGCTGTCGAAATTTTTCTAGAATAAGTAGTATATTCATAAGCCTTGACGGTAACTTCTAACTTTTAGTTAGAATTTATCGTCGGCGCACGTCACACTTCTAGCAAGTTAGAGGTATTACGAGTGGGGCGTGTTAGATAAGAGATGCTCTTTACCTTTTAAACTAATTATTGTAAATTAAATTATACTTTCTCCGTTAATGGCAGTAATAGAATAATTATCACTATAAAAAAGAAAAAAATTTGTTTGGTTAGCATTATTATTTTCAAACGTCAACAATAAACTTTAACACAGAGTCTTTAAAGGTCAACTATATAATGATTTATTTTGCTAATTTAGAGAAATTTTTATTTTAATTAGAAACTAATGATATTGCATTTTTTTCCTTTTAGTGAAAAAATGTGTCTTTATTTATTTTTTTTTTTTACGTGAGGATAATAATAAAAATTTGACTAATTCTTATTTACCAAATTTCAAATTTTTGGTGTTTAAAAAAAAAGTAAACTATAAATTCATGAAAATTAAATAATATAAAGGATTGGCTGCTTTTGTGCTTTAATGTAGACTTTTCTTGTTTTCCCCTTATTTTTTAAGATTATAATTATTTATCTTTAGAAAAAATTATAATTAACTTAAAAAATAATTATTATTTATTTTGCTACTTTAAAAATTTTTTAATTGAAAACTAATAACTTTATATTTTTTATTTTTCCGTAAAAATTTGACTAATTGTATTATAATATGTTACACTGCACTTACCATGGTTCATATTTATAATGATTTGAATGATATTCATAGTTGTAAAATAAATTTTGTCTATTATGATTTTCGTACATCGCCTAAGTGATTTAAAAAATATATGAATTTAGATTATTACTCATGCATTGTACGGGAAAATTAATTTTCAAAAAATTCAATGATAATGAATAATAAAATATTGGACAGATACGTGTCATCGAATTTGCATAACAAAAACAATAAATATACAGTTTTGATTTAATATTTGACGCGTTAAATTAATATTTTATTAATATTATATTAATAGTTACCAGCGTATGTACTCGATTAAAGTTTTACTATATTTTACTTTTAAATTATCTAACTTGTATAATATTATTAGGTAATAGCTTAGTAATATGTATCGGGCATGTACATACCTGTATTCGCTCGATACTTGTTTAGATAAAAATTTTCATACTCATAAGAAAGTACCCTTCCGACGTATTATTTTTATGAGTAAAATTCAAAATTGATAGTTATAATTAAACTATTAAAAAGAGATACATTTGTAAAGAAATGCAAGTTAGACTTTTTAATATAAAAGAGGCTCATATATTTGAGACATCTTAAAAAAGAAAATAAGACCAGATAATCAGAATGGAGGAAGTAATTTTTTTGTACAGTTCATTTTCTTCTTGTGGATTTTATATCTCTTTGTTCACAAAGTTTTTGCTAAAATTCATTGCTACCTTCGTCAAATTAAAATATCGATCAATTGGTATTCAACCCATACGTTGCACGTGGAGATAGATTCTCAATATTTCATATAAAAAATTCATTATATCAATTGCAAAAAACAATGGATGGTCAAAATAATAATTAAATCAAATGAAATAACAACATAAATTCAATCGATATTTTACATGCTTCACATCTATAGAGAGAAAAAAGTCTAAAAAAATAAATTATTTGCATCATCTACAAGCTAATCGTTGCAATGTAAATGATATAGAAACAAAGATTAAAAAAATAGTACAAAGATTTTGAAGTTACATCATAGATGTCAAGAAAATAAATTTTAGCCATATATTATTATGACAGAATTACATTATATGTCTTTAGCGGTTGATGTGACGCAAATAAATGGATTTTTATTGCACAAAAAAGAGAATAAATTAGTTGATTTGCTCCAAATTATTCTAAACTAAGTTTCCATTTATACTATAAGTTATTTTGAAATAGGTTTCCAAGTTATTCTAAAATAAATTTTGGTTTCTATATTACCAATGACTATGGGAAGGAAATTTTGAAAATTAAACAAACATAGATAATAAATCAATAAATAAATAAGGATAATACTAAACAATTAGTTTATAATATCTTCATTTTCTAATAATTCAGTAGCGAGAAGAATAATTCTGAAAAATACTAATTCATAGTAAATTGAACAATTACCGCCATCAAATTTACATTGGTAGTGGATAATAAAAAATTGTAAAAACTCATAATTATATATAAATGCTAAAAAAATAGAAATGAACAAACTAAAATAAAAAAATGAATATAAAAAATTAATAAACTAATCTAAATAAGACAAGTTTAATTTTAAAACTCGAAAGTGAAGTTTATAAGTTTTCCAAATTTTTTTTTATTTCATTTTAATGTAGATGTTCCCTATTTTGCACCATTTAGATTAGTGACTTAACTTTGCGTTGACAAAACTTTTATATTGACAAAAATACACTAATCCCAAATCGTTCTATATTCGGAAGACTTTCAATAAGAAACCTGATCATAGATATCGATAGTAGCTGAGTTTTAATTTCTTTAACAAAAAGATGGTTTTTTTTGTTATTTTATAGATCTAGAGTTTTATGCATAGCAAACAGCAACGTAATTTTTTGTAAACAGTAATTTAAACAAGCTTATCCAATTGGAATAAGCATCAAGGAACAATACTTAAAACGTAATGTCCCGTGTCCTTTAACAACCATGTCACGATGTACAAATATATATTATCGTTACACTGGTACAATGTATGAAAGTGTTACATAAATTGTCGTGATTTCGACAAAATTTGATCCAACTTTATGATTTCTATGCAATATACGACACTAAATAATAATAATAATAATAAGAATAGAAAAGTGACATTTTTTGGGGTTTGGTTTCCATATATTCAAGGACTCTAAGAAATGAAAATTTGAAAATTATATGAAGATAAAATTTTGTGATTTTAGAAGGGGAGGAATTATGGGAATAAATTTTGAAAATTATAAGAAGATAAAAATTTGGAATGATTGGGATAAGGGATAAGCGTAACTCAGCCCAATCAAGTGTACAACATCATGATGACGTTAGCAAATTTATGGGCAGGAAAAATTACAATTGAGCATTAATCAAATTGAAAACTCTCCTATTATATATTATATGATATGATGATATGATATGATTATATATTATTATATTTATATACTTAAAAGCATGATCGTTTCTATTTCACTTTTTCCCGTAAAAAAACACTTGCTAAATCGAGATATCTCATCTTGACCGTTGGTTTAATCTACTAATCTTGGTCATTGATTTATATTTTACGTTTTAATTTTATTTACCTTTTTAATTTATTACCAATTTATATATTCCTTTTTTATCTTTCATTTCTTTTTTTTTTCATTTCCTTTTTTTATATTATTACTACATTTTTCAATTTTTAATTCCAACTATCAAATCATATTTCATTTTATCTAAAAATATATTTCTTACTTTATCTACATTTTTCCTCTTTTCACTATTAGAACTAATTATATCCAAAAACTTTCTCAAATCTCTCTCACTCTACATTTAAACTTTGCACTCCTTATCTTGATTAATTTTATTTTCAATCGATTTTCTTAATTTTCTTATTTCAATTTATCTCACACCATCGGATAACTTTTTGATTGGTTCCAATATTCGCCAATGTTCAAAAAGTTGGAAATGTCATTCGAATTAGAAAAGTTAATAATTCAAGGTCATCGGACCGATTTTAATTAAATAATTGAAAACAAAATTAATTTTTACCTAAAATAGTATTAAATTTTATTCATTTTTAAGAGCTACCGAAAATATGACTTTAGTTATAGAAATGAAATCCCACATTGATTATTTAGTGAAAAGAATTGAGGATTTACACCTATATTAAGCTACTTAGAGAATGATTCATAATATGGCCTTAACTTATGCCTTGAGTTTTCAAAAAGTTCAAAATTTTAATGGATCATTATTAAAAAAAGGTTCATTGTAAACGGTGAACCGTATCTGTCTTTATCTCACACCGTCATATTGTTTTGTAGATTAATTCCAGTATTTACAAATGTTCAGAAAACTAGACCAGTCATTGAACCAAAAAAGCTAACGGTTCAAGGCCATCAGACGATTTTAATTAAATAATTGAAATAAATTAAATTTTACCTAAAATAATGTGGAAAAAGAATATTTGATTTTATAATTTTTTTATCTTTACCGTTTAAAAAAATGTTAAAATTTTATTTTTTTTTTGTTTTTTAAGAGCAATCGAAAATATAACTTTAAGCATAGAAAAATAATCTCACTAGTTATTTAGTGAAAATAATTCAGGATATACGCTATATTAAGTTACTTGGAGAAGAGTTATGCATAATGGGACATTAGTTTATGGGTCTTAAGCTTCTAAAAAGTTTAAAATTTTAATGAATTATTATTGAAAAAAGTGTATATGGTTAAAAAGTTTGTTGTGAATTATATCCGTCTTTATCTCACACCGTTAGATTGTTTTCCAAGTTGATTCCAGTGTTCACAACTGTTCAGAAAACATTTAACTAGAAACGCTAACGGTTTAAGATCATTGGACCAATTTTTATTAAATAATTGAAATAAATTAATTTCTACCTAAATTAATGTAGAAAATAACATTTGATTTTATAATTTTTTTATCTTTACTATTTAAAAAGTTGAAAATTTATTTCTTTTTAAGAGCAATTGAAAATGTGACTTTGGGAATAGAAAAGAAATCCCACGTTGGTTATTTAGTGAAAAGAATTAAAGATGCATGCTAATATTAAGCTACTTGAGAAAGATTTACGCATAATAAGACAACAGCTTATGTACCTTTAACTTCTGAAATCTTCAAAATTTTAATAGATAATTATTGAGAAAAAGTTTATTGTGAACCGTATCCGTCTTTATCACACCGCTGAATTGTTTTCCGAATTGATTTCAGTATTCGTAAATGTTCAACAAACTGGACTGGTCATCGAACTGAAAAAGCTAACAGTTTAAGGTCATTAGACCGATTTTAATTAAATATTTTATATAAATTAATTTTTACCTAAAAATATAGAAAAAGAACATTCAATCTTATAATTTTTTTGATCTTTACCATTTAAAAAAGGTTAAAATTTTATTCTTTTTTTAATAGACATTGAAAATGTGACTTTAGCAATAGAAAGAGAATCCAACATTAGTTATTTAGTAGAAAGAATTGAAGACGTATACCTATATTAAACTACTTGGAGAAAGATTATACATAATAGAGCCATAACTTATGGGTCTTGAGCTTTTAAAAAGTTCACCGTAACTTATGGGCCTTAACTTATTGTGAACCGGTAAACCGAATCCATCTTTATCTCACACTGTCAAATTGTTTTCTTGATTGGTTCAAGTATTCATAAATTTTCTTCAATGTTTTCCTTCGTTTTTTGTTTTTTTTTTTCTAAACACCATTTTTTATTTCATTAATATAATGTATTGTATTATAGGTATAACCTATATTGTTTTTCTTTACACACACGTAAACGATCAAATATTATAGTTTAAGGGCTATTATAAATGTGATTTTGGGTATAGAAAGGGGAATCCCACATTGGTTATTTAGTGAAAAGAATTGAAGTATACACCTATATGAAGCTACTTGGAGAAGGATTCATAATAGGACCTTAACTTATGGCCTTGAGTTTTCAAAAAGTTCAAAATTTTAATGGATCATTATTGAAAAACAGTTTATTGTGAACTGGTGAATAGTATCCATCTTTATCACACAACGTCGAATTGTTTTTCGAATTGGTTATAGTATTCGTAAATTTTCTTCAATGTTCTCCTTAGTTTTTTTATAGACAATTTTTCATCTTCATTAATGAAAGATATCGTATTATGGACATTACATATATTATTTTTCTTTACACACATGTAAACGATCAAATATTATTATAGTTTAAGGGCTATTCGAAATGTGACTTTGAGAATAGAAAAGGAATCTCACATTGGTTATTTAGTGCAAAGAATTGAAGATGTATACTTATATTAAAATACATGGAGAAATGTTATGCATAATAGGGCCTTGGCTTATGGGTCTTAAGTTTCCAAAAAAATTAAAATTTCAATGGATCATTATTGAAAAAAATTTATTGTGAACCATATCTGTTTTTATCTCACACCGTCAGGCTGTTTTCCAGATTAATTCCAATATTAGCCAATTCCTGATTTTTACAATTGACTTGGTCGTGATGGTTCACTTCTTTAAAAGTTGATTAAATTATGTTAACATATTAAAATATTTAGTCTGTAGAAGATGTATATCATGAAAAATTAGATATCATTAATATATGTTGCAAAAGTTTAAAAAAAGGCAATAAATAGTATGTACATTTTGTAGAAAAAGTTAATTTTCACTCATAAACAATTTTATATAGATATTTCGAGGGTTATAAATCGAAAAGATCTGAAAATTATGATCTGCATTAAAGATGACCAAACAACAAATTCTACTATAAATGTTGTAATAGATGTATTATCGTTAATCATTTATTCTAGCTATGTTTATTGGATGTAACATATTTTCCCGTGTGTTATACGTTGTAGCCTAATACAAACTCTAAAAATGTTCTTTAATATTTTTCTTAAGTTTTTTTGTGTATACTATTTTTATTTTCATTAATGAAAGATATGTATTACGGGTAGGGCTTATATTGTTTTTTTTAAACACAAAAATGATCAAATATTATAGTTTAAATCTTTTTTATAAAATCATGTTTAATCTTCTTGAATTGCTTATATTATCTGGTATTATCATCCCGTGCAACGTATGAGTGAAATAACTAGTGACATAAAAGGAGATATCTTTTGGTTTTTTTCCCTTTATATATTTTCTTTAATTTCTTATTTACTTTTAATCTATCAAAATGCATTCCAAGCTGATTAGGCAAAAAAATAAAACTACAAAACATATACTTTTTTTCTAAGCGGCCTAATTTAAACAAATATGACCTATACCGAGTTAAATGCTAAACAATACTTAAGCATCTCTTTTACTTGTTAAAAGTTCATTTAAGTTGTAAAATTACTAAAACATATTAATATAATACATAACATTTTTCTTTTTCTTTTTTTTTTACCAATGATTTATCTAATTTGAACAAATACGGGGTAAAGCAGCGGTTTGAATAAATGACGCAACGACTAGATAGTTACGTTTTAGGTGAAAGGTCTCGAGTTCGAATTACACATATTTCCCCTCCCCTATCTCCCCTTTCATCTTAAAAAAAAAAAAAAAAAAAGATGTAAACCAAACTAATTGCAAACCAATAACTAAAGCAAACCAATAACTAAAGCGCCTTATTTACTAAAACATACTACTACTATTAAACTACATGAATGCATTTTGTTAATGGACATTCTAAGTTAAAAATTAGAATATATGTAAATAAACATTTATGATTTGAGGAAGGATCCATAGACCAATATACATGACAAATAATTTTGACAAATCATTCTACCCTTTCATTTTCCTTAATATGATGGTTCAAATTAGTTATTCTAAACATAATCCAATCCCCCATTAACTGGCAAACATCCCAAACAAAACTCCAATATAAGAATAAGAATATATATATATATATATATATTCACAGTCGGAGCAAGCTGCCTAATTCATCGTCATCATCGTTTTTTTTCCCTCCCTTTTTCCTTTCTTACACAAAATAACAGAATATATATACCAAAGTAAATATCTTCATAATCCACAAAGATCGAATCTCCATCACTAATGCGTAATTAAATTTTTATCGTATTCATTGCTGCTCTTCAATAAGCCTAGCGGGCAGTTGTATTTGGAGGAAAAAGATGAATCTTGTTTGAAGGAAATTAACTTATGTTCCCTCCCCCCATACAACCAACCCCGGAAAGATAAATTATTATGGGTTTTGGAATGTAGTGAACGATAAAGTGGATTTGGGTAATGTTAGTTGTCAATCGAGGATTCATGGAAACAAAATATGTAAGTGAAGATTTATTATGATACATAAAATGTGAACCAAATTCTCATCTTGCAGTCTGCGTGATTTCTAATTCAAGCTTCCATTGATGCTATGGTGATAATTTGTTGGTTTAAACTCTGTTAATGGATATTGATGTTGAAGGAGAGATATGCAGCATAGGTGGCTGGTGGTTGGAATGACAGTCACTAGCAACGATAGAAAAGGTGCCGTGGGATTTATGTGTTGGTTAGCACAAATTTACAGGGTTAGGGCTCTTTGGCTCTGAATGTATAGATTGTAATGGATTGGGAATGATTGATTTAGACCGTAAGATTAACAAAAATGAACGGGTATGCTGATTTATCAAAACTATTTGTCATATGTGTTGGTCTATGGATCCTTCCCCATATGATTTAAACCAAATCACTAATTAGCAACAAAACAACCCCTTATTTATCAAAATAAATTAATAAGGCAAAACGTTAAGAAAAGAATCCTTACAATGTTAAACGATCTAAGTCCATTTTCAGTAACTAATTAATGAATAACCCGAAAAATATTAACTAGTTACCGAAAAATGTTAATAATCAAGTGGATAAAATTGTTTAAAACCTATTAATTAATTAATTAATTAATGTAAATTATTATTAAAACACAACCGAACACATAGTGGTCTAAAGCATACAAATACAAATATTATTATTAATTAAGCAACTAATTAGCTCATAAACATGCGTAAACAAAGCTCATAAACATATTAATCAAGGATTATTTTAATTTTCTCAATCTCTAAATAAGATCTATCTCAACAAAATAGAAAAGGCAAGAAAGTCACTAGAGTCTCTTTAGTATGCAAAAATCACCAACACGACCCAAAAAATAAAAAGAAAAGCAATAATAGATGCGGATGAACCCGAATGTTAAGAAGGCAGCAAATATGAAGGAAATTAATTAATAAGCAAAATAATTGTGAATGAAAAATAAGTTTTTATTTGCATGCACATATAGTTTCAACTAAACTAGTTTTTCCAACCGTGAGATGCGCGGAAATCAACAACCAAAGATTTGACAATGGAGTAGTAAATAATTGCTAGAATGAAATAAGTAAAATCAGTAAGGCAAATAATACAATCGTTTTGTTCATTACAGGTTTTAAAAAACATTTTTATACACAACATTCGTTAAATTTATTGGTGTACCCTCACCTAAAATCAATATTTTCAATCCTTGCTCGTTACCCTAAAAATTGCAGCTGCCCTGACTAAACATTGGTATTTCCAAAAAGAGTCCCACATGGAAAAGTGATTGGTCAAAAGATAAACCGACAAATCCTCTATATTCAATTCAAGCCGCGGAAGTTTTCACTTAATGCCACTAAATGCAATGGTAGAAAAAAAATAGCAAGTCTATTTTTCAAATTCAGCTAAATTACCCAAAGAATTAAAACGAAATATTGACAAACATTCATTGAAATAGAATCCAAATCTTGATGTCTATTTCGGCCGCCATGGTTCAATATAATAGTTTCATAAACATAAAAATCAATAATCTTCTATCATTGTGTGCCGTAGTGCTATTGGCTATTGCAAAAATACTATGCTCCCAATGAGATGCTTTTTACGTGTCCAAATTTGCCTATCTAAGCTAATGATCTCAAACTTCTAAAACTTCCATATTTAAAAAGTAAAATCGACGTTTGAGTTCAGACTAATACAAATTATGGAAAACATTAAACACAACAATATGCATTTGCCTTGCTTTATATGAATAAATAAATACAATTAAAGCGCATAAATTCTGGAACACATTTTCAGAAGTTTCAAATCAACTTCTGAATGGTGGAGGAAATCCTAAGGCATCTCATAGGGTGAAAGGCCGGCTTCATTAGAAACTTCCACTACTTCTTTGAAGGTGCAAGCCATCAAATAAGAACTTGTTTTGCCAACCGTCAGTTTCGTGCATCTCGGACCATAAATAAAGCAAGGGAAGACCAAGTTATGTAGCTAATTCAACACACGGATTTGCATAAAATGCAGTCACTTTATTTATTCTTTTAGACACTGTTGTTGGTGCCTTTGCTAATCTAACTTTCAAATAACTAAAACTGCAATTTCTTTTTTGAACAAACTAGCTGAAACTGTAACTGTAAAGTGTGATGATCATGTATTTTTGGGAAACACAGCAAGACGGGTCCCGGAATTTTGTGAAAGACTGAGCTAGAAACATAACACAGCAAGATGGGTCCGGGACTGCAAACAATTATTATATGACCAAAAATATTTTTTTTGTCAAAATGGGGTGTGCCTAAGCGCTTGGCACCCCTTACCTCTGCCCCTTTTCCTTCCCACTGAAAAAACTAACCTTTAAGAAAAGAGCACTCCAATGGACGCCGAAAGGCGGAGTAACCCAGAAAAAGAAAAAAACTAATTAGGAAAAACCAAAGCAAAAAAAATAATAAATTAAAAAAAAAAGTTATAAAAGAAAACTGAAACCTTTAATGGAGGGATGATATATTCCTTTACTGAGGTTTCCCACCGTCAATGAATAAAACACTTTTAGAAGGAGAAAAGATTTCGAACATTAGCAAGTCGATATGTGTATACAGTCTCTTACTTAAACTCTCTCGTATAAAACACAACCACCATTGGGGCCATGGCTGACACCCAAAATAATTTGTGTTTCTTAGTTCTCTGCTTAGCAAAAAACATAAATTGAGAAACTCGAAGAAGAATATTTAAAAAAAAAAAAAATGAAGAAGAAGAAGAAGAAAAAGAAGAAGGAAAGTAGAACCTGATTAGGATCGTCAAGCTCTTCCATCAAATCTGGAATTTCACTCTGCTCATCCAATTCATGGTACATTTCACCGAAAGAAAAAGACAATAGAAGGGGTGGAACTCGAAGTTGGCTGAAGGAAATGTATAGGAGTAAATGAAAAAGGATTATTTTCATGGATTAATTACATCTAACATCCCCAACCTTTAATTTTCTTCTGAGCGTCCTTAACCTTTCAAAAACGTTACACTTAAGGTCCTTAGGACGAAAACTGTTTATTCTTCTGTTAAGGTTGGGGGTATTATAATAAAATATAAAAAAAATATATTTTTTAATATTTAAAAAAATTAAAAAAAAAAGGAAGGAGGCTGCTGGAAATGGCAACACTTTTGACTGCCATTGAACCAACGGTTGCCGGAAATGAAAAAATGACAGCCAAAAGTGTTCCCATTTCTGGCAGCACCGTTTCTGGCAGCCAAAAAAGGGGGTTCCCCCTCCGGTGATACAAGTGCTGCCATTTCCGGCAGCACAGAGGGGGAGAAAGACCCCCTTTTGACTGCCAGAAAAGGCAACCAAATGGGAGGAGAGTCTGCCCCCCTGTGCTGCCGGAAATGGCAGCACTTTTGGCTGCCATTTACAACAGGCCATTGAACCTCCGGCAGCCAAAAAAGGGGTAGCTCTCTCCCTTTTTTTAATTTTTAATTTTTTTAAACATTAAAATATGGGTTAATTACACCTAACGTCTCTAACTTTTCAAGTTATTATCGATCACATCTCCAACATTTAATTTTCCTTCGAGTGTATCCTCAACCTTTCAAAAGCGTTACACTTAAGGTCCCTGTGACGGAAATCGTTTATTATTCTGTTAAGTTTGAAAGTATTATGGTAAAATACAAAAAAAATTACATATTTTAATGTTAAAAAAAGAGGGTTGGGGGGGAGGAGGGAGGCTGGCTGCCATTTCCGGCAGTATAGGAGAGAGACTCTCCCCTTTTCGCTTCCAAAAATGGCAGCCAAAAAAGGGGAGGGTGGAGATCTCCTTTTGGCTTCCAGAAAAATTAAAAAGGGAGGCCTTCCCCCCTTTTTGGCAGCACTTTTGGCTGCCATTGGAATGGCGGGTGTCTTCCCCCTCTTTTTTTATATTTTTTTAAACATTAAAATAGTTAGGTTTTTTTGTATTTTTATCATAGTACCTGCAAACTTAACGGAAGAATAAATAGTTTCCGTCCCAGGAATCTTATGTGTAACGCTTTTAAAAAGTTGAAGACGTCTAGAAGGAAAATTAAAAGTTAGGGACGTTAGGTGTAATTAACCCTATTTTCATTTATTATCTTCTATTGAATTTGTTTGCAGTCCCAATAAGTGAAGTCTTCTCGTGGAAGCAACAAAGTCACCTGAAATAGTGCACCTGGGCCGAGAATAAATTCCTCATATTAACAGTCAACCTCAACCTGAAACAAAACTCATCATCATCAAAAAAAAAAAAAAAGGTGGGGAGGGGGGAATGATTTTGGATTGGGGGTCCCGTACTAACTCAACAGCTTTAAGAGTGTAATTAGAATAGATTAGTGGTAATTACAAAAAATAAATCAAAAAGATGGATAGTTACAAATAAAAAATATGGGCAATTTCTACAAAATTAGTTGGGAGTTACAACATTTTCACACAACCACAAATGAAAAATAAGAAAAAAAGCACAAAAAGAAAGTAAAATTGATTCTAATTCCAGAATCACGTCAAATGCGGTTATACTAATTGAAAATTGCGCGGTTACACTTGAGCAATTACCATAACTACAATAGTTACCATTTGGCCAATGTAAAAAATAAATAAATAAATAAAATAATAATAACTTTTTGATTTTAGATTCTGATTTTAGCTTTAGGTGGGAAAAGATTCCCATTTACTTCAGCTTTTAGTATACTAATAATTTCACCCATGCGTTGTATAGGATGTATTGACCAAATAATCTAAACAATTCAAGAGTAGTAATGAGTATTGTATATTCATTTTCTTAAATCTATACAACGCAATGTTATATGTTTTGTTAACACATTATAATATGTTTAAGATTGTGCACAACAATAAACATAGCAATAACACTAAATAAACAGATCGGAAGAGCACACGTCGTTAGAGATTCAAAGAACATTAACATTAATCATTAATTCATCACAATAGCAAGTTACAAAACCTGTAAGATAGTGGTTGAGACATATACACGCAAAAGATCATATCGTTAAAGGAGCCGCGTGATAACTTGCATTTAATAAACAACCCTGAATTCTATTAGAATGACAATTAATAACATAAGTTTAAAATTAACATAAAAAACTATACTCACCTAACAGCTCTTCCGATCTCAAATGCGCTATAAATTATTGAAAACCTTCTTGTAAACAACATTCAATGTAGAGAACTGTTGGGCTAACCATTGTCATCACATATTATGAACTTCAACTCATTCCTACTCGTGACTTTTGAAACTGCTACATAGAACGGTCCATGGGTGAATATCGGCCGACGCAAGTATTCTTTATGGGTTTGAAAAGTCCATGGGTAGATTGTCCACACCCATAAAGAGTGAGCCTCCATACAATAAACCAATATAGGTGATTTCTAAGTATCATACAGAATTTATTAATTTTTTTCATTAATCTACATACAACTGCAACCCATTCTTTATTGTCACATCATTAAAAAAATCTGCATGGGTGTAGGGTTCGCTTCCACTAGCCCACATTCACTTTGACACTAAAATGCATCATCCCATATAATCCTCCCTCCTCTAGCTTATCGTCAAATTCATGGATGTATTGTTGATCAGTGATGGTCGCCTGAATTCTTATCCCTCAGAATTTAAGTTAAGAAAAATGTAGATTAATGAAAAACCAAAGTTAACTGGATGATACTCATTTTGAGCTAAATAGTTGGCCAGGAAAAAATAAAACTAATAAAACTGATTATGTAAAAATCAAGTACATTTAAATACCAATTTAAAGGCCAAGTGGCAGTATACTCCAATAAAAGAAAAGAGATATGATAATTCTTTATGAAATAAATTAAACAAATTTGAATTAAATATATCTTATAATCTAAGTGTTGTTTTCAAATTCCAAATTAGTGATTAGTGTATAAAATCTAATACGATATGATTTACAACATTGAATTAAAAAGTAGTATAATAGTAAAGAGACTTTCAACCTTTTCTCAAAAAAATATGAAAGTTTAAAGTATCACATATCAGTCTATATAAATGCCCCAAAATTTGTGAATGTAGATGATTAAAGATTAATATAGGTTCATATTCACAAATGCACACACATAGCAAATTAGAAAACACTCAATTTGAGCCAAATAGATTTATCAGGGGCAAAAATGATTAATAAATAAATAAAACAACAAGAATGAACTTTTTCAAGCTTAAATGTACAACACAAAGTGTTAATTAAAATTGAGCTATAGGCCGTGTTTAAAAAATTTTTCTGACTAAAGGTCAGTGTATTAGTGTATAGGATTGCTTAGAACTATAACAAACATTGGAACTCAATTTGTGTTTATAAAAAATCAATTAATAAGTATTAAAAATAAATAAAAATAGACGATGTATTATCTGAATCAAGCATAAATTTAGATTTATTAAAGGAATGTTCTTGTCATTGCAACATATGTTAAACAATGGAAGAATAGAAAATTGAAAACCCAAATTAACAACAATCACAGTTCAGCTTAAATGTATAACATACAGTTTTAGTTAAACTTGAATATGTATAACATACAATTTAGGGAATAATGGAAAATTGAAAATCCAAAAAGCAATCACAATTCAGCTTAAATGTATAACATACAGTATTAGTTAAACTTGAGCTATGGGCAGTGTTTAAAAAATTTTCCAGACTAAAGGTCAGTGTATTAGTGCATAGGATTGTTTAGAACTATAACAAACATTGGAACTCAATCCGTGTTTATAAAACATCAATTAACATTTATCAAAACCAATGAAAAGATAAAAATAGATGCCTAATATGGAGTTATTCAATGCAACATAAATAGTTAGAATAGGTGATGCCACTCATGGAATTCAATGTGTGAAAGGCAAACAGATTGGGTGTGATATTAACCCTTAATGCATTTGCAACATATCTATTTAATATATAATGCTAAAGATCCTCAAAACTAATAATGACTAAGTTTTAAAAAGTCAAACAAATATATGAACTTTGAAGAACTAATGATATATGTGACTAAAAAGATTATCAAAAGGAAGGAAATATGTACAGTTACAAATAATTCACAGCAATACTTGGAAGTGAAACTAAATATACGTTTAAAATATTTACAAGAAACTAAAAAACTATATCAAAGAATTTAAAAAAAATATAAAGCTCCATGCTGATCCATTAACACCAGTTTGACCACTCTAATTCCAGTTCTCTATTTTGAAATGGAGCAGACCATTTCCTTGACATCATCAAAAGGAATGCGGCATTCTTTGGTAACTAAGTGGTGACATCACAAAGGTTAAACTTCACAAGAGTCATTTATGAAATCTCTAAAATAGTCAGTGAAAAATAATTGAATGCAGTTTAATGAATCAGACGATCTAATTTCGCAATCAGTTAGTTGATATCTAAGAAAAACAGTATCTTGAAAACTTTGTTAGAAAGTCTTAAATAATGTGCAATACGATTCCCTAAAAAATTTGGCTATGGAAAATTAATTTAAATCAACAAGGGTTGCTAATTACTCCTAAAATCGTAGAGGAAAATTTTGAAAAAATTAAAGATAGGGTCTGAATATAATGAGGGTTGGGGATTAACAATAATATAATAAATTAACCTTAATTAGACATGTCGAGGACAATTATTCAGAGCACGAAATTTGAAATGAGTAAATTCGGGTTGCTAATCACACCTAAAATCATGGAGAAAAATTTCAAAAAATAAAGAGAGGGTAGAATATAATTGGGGTTGGGGATTAACAAAATTAAAAAGAAATTTACCGTAATTAGAAATGTCGATGACAATTATCTAGAGCAAGAAATTTGAAATGAATTAGGTGTGTTGTGACACGTCGAATAAATAAATCTGCGAAAATAAATAGAATATAATTAGGGTTGGGGATTTAACAAAAATAAAAGAATTTACCTGAATTAGAGCTGTTGAAGACAATTATCCGAAGTATGTGATTTGAAATGAATATAAACTCGGCCAATCATTGAACTAACAGATAATATTTCCAGTAATAATCAAATCCAAATTAGGTATAATTGATTGCGAAAGAATCTGTAGAATTGGGCTTTGAAAAATAGATATATGCATATTCCATAATAGAAGTCGATTCAATTCGGAAACAATGAAATTAAGAAGGATTAGGACTCTTCTCATTGACGATTATACAAAAGGCATAGGCTTGACAATATAGGATTTGGATCGATCTATCTCATAACAGAGATATGAGTATCTTCTAGAATGATATTCCCTGGATCTGGAAACAATATGGTGTAAAACAAAATCCTATGCGATCAAGGGCAAATTCTATAAACTAAAGCGAATTGTAGAAAAGAGCTTTGTATTGATATCAGAGAGAGAAAGAAGAACAGTGAAACGAGTAAAAAAGATTGAGTGGACGAAACTATAAAAAGGGAATCCTATCCATAAGAACTGTATAAAATTTAGAAAATGAAAAAGGAAACGTGTAAATGTATAATCTATATATTAATTAATAAAAACAAATAAAATAAATAAAGAACAAAAACGAATTGAATGGCCAACATTATTGGATGAAATCAAAGGCTAAGGTGAGTCTTCCGGATTTAGCAAGTGATTTAGGCAGGAAAAAATGTTTAGGAAACTATCTTCTCTTTAAGTATATATAGATAGATTATAGATTAGGTGGTTATATTTACACCACATTTTTAACTAACCACACTACATGATAAATACACCACAATTAAAATGCAATTTTTATATACAAACCACAATTAGTTTACTAATCTAACCCTATATTTTTAAAGCAAAACAAAATAAATAAATAGATAAATCGTACATCACACTACATTCCATTCATTAATCAATCCATCTTGTACAATTCTTTGCCTTTTTTTTTTCTCTCTCTCTCAATACTCTAATCCTCGGCGAAAATTTAAAGGTATTAAATGGAATGACAAGGAAAAACCGGTAGATATTCGAAGTATGAACAGAAATCTACGAATTATTACCACGAAGATGCCAAGCACTACTAGAAATTGAAAGCATCAAACAACAGATTACAAAAATTCTGATTAAAACATAAAGATAACAAGACGTTACCCTACTCGTGGCATGTATAAAAATATTTTGGATTCGATTTCAATAGCATTTGTAATTTTCTCTCTCATAATTGTATAGATTTTTCAAATGTCAATGGTGTTGGAATTTTCAATCGTGATGTAGCAAATAAATAAATTAGGATTCTTGTTTGTGGTTAATGTAAAAAATAGATTAGGTATTTATTTTGTAGTGTATTTAGAAAAATAGGTTTCCACGAAAAAGTTATTTGAGTCATTTAATCATTGACCTTTTTAGTAAATAAGAATAAAATTCAAAATCGTGGTGTGGTTAGTAAAAGGCGTGGTGTAGATATAGCCACCCTATAGATTATAGATTATAAATATAGATATGTAAATTGCATATACACCATTAATAATATATCATCAGAATTAATTAAGTAATTATTACATACTACTCCGCAGTCCCGCTAAGATAAGTTTGTTTTCTATTTTCGTCTGTCCCAATTTATAGTCCAGTTTCCTTGTTGAAAATATAATTTATTTTTCAATTCACCAAAATGCCCCTATTTAAGATTGTTAGAATATTAGACATTCAAATAAAATTTCCATCTTCCAATAATAGTTAAATGTTTACACACTACTTTTGTGTCACTTATTACAAGGATAAAATAGAAAAAATATAATACAAATTTTTACAATTTCAACTACATTTAATAGATTTTTTTAATCTGTGTGAAAATTTGTGGTTGCTTATCTTAGTGGGACAAAAGGAGCACGTTATTTAATTCATTGTTTAGTGGTTGCCTATCAGGATCAAGACAATTATTGTAACTTTTCATTATTTAATTTCATATTTTTGTCTTTTTTTTATTATGATTCAAATCCATTTAAAAAAATTAACGTTTTATATCTTCATTTAGTGACATTTAACAGAAAAATTTTCAAATTTACATATTGTAGTAAGTAATAAGTTGGACAGATTTACATTTTCTTCAATTAAAGTAGTCACAATTAGTTTTATATATTTAATTACACAGTGCATTTGAAATTGAAGTTAAACTAAATATAAGTCCACATTATGTTTCAGGTATTTGGAACCCATGTATCATCAAAAAAGAATTAGCTCATGTGTTGAGTGTTTCTTTAAATTTTGAAGCACCAAAACATTCCTCATGCCCCAAAAAATTATATAGAATGAAAAAAATTGACAATTGTTACCATTTGCATGGGTACTATTGCAAATATCATGATTGAAGGTGTGTTTGATTGCCAGTGATTTTTTATGAAAAATAATTTTTTCTCATGTAAATTCCCACTTGCGTAGTGTTCGGTTGATCTTTTTTTTTTTTTGCCACAAAATATTTTCCACTTTCAGGTAGATGTGTTTCAACCAAAAAAATAAGGGGGAAGGGGATGTCTAACGGTAACGAGTAAACAAATACATATGGAAATAGGATCTATATATTGATCTATATAAAAATCTACAATATGTATTTCTATATCTAGAGCACATCATATCAAGATCCCTTTATATGTATGTATACAAAAGCCCAGCCGAACATAAAATTTCCCACAAAATATCCTATTCTTCATTTCATATTCAATCCGTTCTACAGGATTTTCCCTTCTTTTTTTTTGGGTAGCCCAAAACAAATACATAGACCGGGGCTTCTAAAGACAAGAACAGGTCTGGTAAGGGTCAATCTGATTATTGCTCTCTAAGAATTTACACAAGGCTAATTGCATTACCGTCTATATTATATCACATTTGGCCGCATGACTTCAATTTACTGATGGCGTCCGTCCAACGCCTCATGTAACCTACTGAATACCAACTTAACAGGTATACAAGCCACGGCAGTTGGTGTATCCTGGGTTTTCATCAGCCCGTCTATTGGATAACTGTTGCCTATACCTCTTTGATCACTGCTGTGCTTCTGTTCTGAGGCAATAGACGACAGAGTTCTAATCTTTTGGTTCGAAAAAGGACTATTTTTCTTTGGTGAATTTCTTGGAAATCTCCTGTCCAGATGTTGGGGGTGTCCAGAAGGGAATTTTTTGTCTTGGTCAACAACTACTCGAAGATCAGTTTTACTTCCACTACCCACCGAAGATGACACGTGTGGGCGGGGAACCCGGGAATTGGCCGTTCTACGAGCAGTCCTCCATACTGGCGTAAGAGCCGCATGATTCTCTGATGATTCAGGATAAAAATGATCAGTTGCAGGAATAAGGTTTTCAAAGGAACCACTTCCAAGAGCTTCGATTTGGATCGGGTGCCCCACTATAGCATGTCCATTTAGTTTACTCATTAATGAGATCATCGGGACATCTCTTCTATAGTTGCTTGCCTGAACTTTCAGACCCACATCAAACAGCATATTTCTTCCACTAAAATCATGCTGAACAGATAAAGGATCTAGCGAGTCATCCCAATATCCTCCCATCGCGGTCTATCATTCCAACCTAATCCATCAGATAGACCTGCACAACCGTATTCAGCCATGCTACTCCTAAAACTTCTTTCAATCAAATCAGGTTTTCTACCACCACCGCTCCAATTTGACTTTCTTCCATGCATATGTCCTCCAGAAACTCCTATATCAGTTCTCTCTAGAGATCTCTTCATCAGACGGCTATTCCTTTTCCCTTTCAGCTGCCACCGGGACACCCCCATGCTAGCCAAGACAGGATTGTTATGAAAAGATCGAGGCGTGTCATCTCCAAATTCCAATTCATCATGATCATCACTGCTCATGCTGCCATGCTCCCCTTGTTCTTCAGTTCTTGGATATTTGGGTTGTAGTTCTATAGAAGCAGAACCATCTGGGAACCAAAACCTTCAGTTAGCACACAAGAATGAAAAAGCCTGCAGTTACCCTCCCCCCTTTCACCAACACCCACACCAAAAGAAAAGGGGGAAAGAGGAGGAGGAGGAGGAGGAAGAAGAAGAAGAAGGTACAAACCCCTTCTCTTAGACTAAAAGAACCAACAAAAAAGAGTAAGTTTTAATCATCAGATCAAGCACAGAAAAATGTAACAAAGACAAACAATGATTAACAGACAGATTTTCTCATCTGTTGAATGAAGTTTTGTTTATTCAGTTGTATATTAGACAATATTTGCAGCCATGTATTAATATTAACCAAAAATCAGCCAAGGCCAAAAACAGGAAAATAAATAAATAAAAGATAAAAATTTAGCGCACTCCCAATTGACTTAGAAGATCATAATGAAGTGCAGTTTCCTGGCCATCCAAAGAAAAATGACCAGTTGCAGGCAAGAATGTCATTGAAATATAAAATGACATACTTGACCAGAAAAACAAAAAACCAATAGCCATACTTTGAGGCATATGTGATATGACAATCAATGTTATTCTTAAAGCATGATAGCAAGTGCAAATTAAACACGCTACTCTTAAAATAATCAATGATGCTGACTTAAAGGCAAAAGCAAAGAGAGAAAAATATAACCTGAAAGTCCAGTCATATCGTCATCCGAATCGGATTCCATAGAATCGGTCTCAGAGGAATCCGTTTCAGTATCCTCATTAGACCCAGAAGTGTGCTCCTCACCAAAATCAGCAGAATGAGGATCATCACTTTCTTCAAACTTGGAAACTGATGTTTCCTTCTGAGATAAATGAATTCCATTATTAAGTAAATAACTTTCAGAATCTGTTGTCAGATACGGATATCTGCCCCTTTTTGGACGATAGGACACTCCTGGAAGCCCCTCTCCAGATGTATTCACAGAAACAGAACCATCATCACGCTGAAAGTCTGGAACTGGTAATTTTGTACTATTTTCCAGTACTTGAACAAGAGGCAGCTGCCTGTCACGCCTCTTGAGACTGGTTTCTTCGCCCGCACCCTCATCCAGCCTTTTCCTATTATCCAGCTGTCCAATTTGCAGGTTAACTTTACTGTCTGCTGAAAGAGCATCATTTGGGAGTGAAGGAAGGCTGCTTGTAACAGGTTTCTGAGAAACATTTGAAGCCAATGAAGTAGAAAGCTTAGGCATTGGTTGAGCACTCAGAAGACCAAAATCGTGCAATCCTCTCATCCGGGGTAGTATACCAGCAATATCATCACCTCCTCTCTGTTGATTTCTCTCTCCAACTCTATCTCCATACATATGGTTGTCCCCATTGTTCTCTGAAACAGTCATATCATGCCTCTCAGAAACTTGATGGGAACTAAGATCTAACTGATTTCCATGTACATTTTCAACGTGAACTGAAGAAGTCACATCTTCAGACTTCTTTGCATAACCCACTTTACCACTCTTCTCCAATAATTGCTTCTCTAGTTCAAGAGCATGAAGGATTGCATCTTCACGACGTGCATATTTCTCTCTTTTCTTTGGCGGCATTCCTTGAGATGCTTCTGCCCTTTCTATACACTCATCAAACTCACCACATCGAAATGCCTTCACACGTTTAGACTTCTCCAAATTGTACCAATCTCTGCGAGTACATGTACCCAGAAACATGGTAAGATATAAACAGGCGAGTGGAAAACTGAATATTTCTTCTGGAGAAGTGTAAAACTACAAATTAAGTGAGACATAATTCCTTATAGAAATAAAAGAAATGCATGTGGCAGCACAATTAGCAATTAACAAAAAAAAGATGTATAGATGGTCATTATAGAAGTTGAACATAAAAATATTCTAAGAAATCCGAATGCTACAACTAGAAGTTCTGGAAATAGAGAGAAAAATTCTACCAAATACTGCTCATCAGCAGTGTACTAGTTTTGCATTTTTGTACCTTATCCATTCATGCTTCCACTTCTACTAATGTGATATACTTGTTTGCATCTTTGTACTATATCTGTGTTCTTTACTTCTACTACACTAGATAACAAATTGACGACTTAGCTATATAACCACCACCATTTTTGGTGAAAATAATCCTCTTCTCATTCTAGAAATTTAAATATCTCAATTTCATTTTCATTCCTGTAGAAGGAAAACCCAATTACCATGGGTTACCACCTCCCCCTGCATGGCACAATCCATGGGCAACACATAAGAGCATAGGTTATGGTTGCTGTAAATACTGTTTCAAGGGATTGCCTCTTTTCAACAACAAAAAACTAGGTACTACTCTGAATACTCTTTCGTCGATATCCAATACAACATAATCCGACAAGCACAAAGACCATTTAATTTTTGGCATAAACCAATAAGAAGGATCAGAAAATAAATCAACCAAACCCTTAATCCCTAATTTGTTATTCAGTTACAAAAGCTTAAAAACCCACTATACACATGTCCACATAAGAAATATGCCTCACACAAATACACCTGGAACCTGATTGAGAGCAGGAATGAAGCGAAAGACTGAGAGCCGCAGTTTTTGAAGAAAGCACCCCCAAAATATAATTTGTTAAACATTTCTAAATAAAAATAGATTCAGCAGATAGAATAGTTTGTCCCTGTTCTTCACGTGTGTTCTAGTAACTAGTGGCACTGTAAATTCATCAAAATAGAGTTCTCAATAATGTAGAGGAATCAATGATACATTGATACTTAGCAGCTTCTCCGAAATCAACCTACTCGCTTGGTGAAGAACACGTAAGGATTAACTCATCATATCTTATAATAATAACTTAAAAGCAATTAATTCTTTGTCTAGACCAACAAGGAACCAACAGATGAAATTATTTCCAGGAAGGCCATGATAAGAAGCCCATTATTCTTACATTCAATAAAACCCAAACCATCCCTCAGAAATCATTGGCAAGATAGACTAAAAGGACACTAGAGTTAATCATTCATAAAAGATAAGCAAGCACTGAGTTACACATGCACTGTTGAAGCACCAGATATATGTTATGTAGTGTCAGATATATATACAGATCATGTCTTTCTCTTTCGTCTGAGCTCAAAATAAATTCAGCAAAGTTATGCACGTTGAAGCATGACCAGATAGTTGCAAAGTAATCAAATTCGACCAAGTCAAACTTCAGAATTATTTCCTATGTCTTGCGCATCAAAAATTACTTCAGCCCAAACGAGTGGCTATAAAAGGAAGATAACTCAAAACACAAATTAGCAGGTGCAAGCCACTAATCACACCTCTACCAATAAAATGAGCTGGAAATGTACACCACCAAAATCAATTTTGATTTCCTTCAGAGACTTACACGCTAGCATCTTCCCTTCCAAGAAGCTTGACTGGAGTTCCAGACCGTGGAGATGTTATATGAGATGCAGAGAGCTCATCTGTCCCGATTATCTTCCCTGGCCACCAAGACCCATTTCGCCTCCGGACCCACACTATACTCCCCACACTACAATCCACACTCCCAGTTTCTGAACTCCCCATCGACCACCACCCTTGTCACTGTCTCTACTCCCTTTATATATGTACCAAACAATGTAGATATAAATTATTACACATAAAACCAGAAAAGAAAAAAAAAATCTTTTTTCTTTCCTTTTTTTCTTTTTGTAATTTTCTGCCAAGTCTGTAGTATAAAATTTTATTAATCCAATGAAATTCTCCTATAGATGCATAACGAAGAATAAAATCCCTACACTAACTAATAAGCATACAAAATTCTAAAAAAACAAAATGAACCACGGAAGACATGAAGAACCCAATATTTTGATCTGATGATCACGGGAGTAAAATTGGGGTTTTAATCAACTAACCACCGGATAAGACGAAAGAGGGAGAGAATTTAGCATAGACGACCATAAGAAGAAGGCATTTGAACGATCTGGGTAAACCAATTGGGGTTAGGGTTAGGGTTAGGGTTCCCATCAAACATTTAGGGGAATTTCATATTTTCGGGACCTTTTTGTGAAATTACAGATCCATAAAGAAAATGGGGGCGAATTTTATGTGCAGAGGGGATTTTGTATGTTTAGGTGTATGTATAGGAGTGAATCGTTGGTGTTGACTCAGTGATTTAACAGTGAAGGATGTACGAGTTGTGTATCCCATAAGCTAACGCGTAGGGGGGCTCACTTTAGCTTACGGAAGAGAGGAATTTTTGGGCCTATGGATTAATGGATTCTGAAGCCCATACAAAAACAAAAGATCTAACCCACTTGAAGTATTGGGCTTTTTGTGGCAAGAACAGGCCCGGTTACCATTTTGTTCATTTATATTTGCTTATTTTTGCAAAAGCCCTTAATGTTTAAAATTCTCTGTGAAAAGAGAGAAGTTTTTGACCTTTTACTTTGGTGTTAGACACACTGCTAATTTTTATATTTTTCTATGAGAAAACCCACTTTTCATTAGTTATTATTATCAAATTGACTAAAATATTCTTATATTATTAATAATGAATTAAATATAAGAAAAATATTTATTTGCATAAAAAAATGTGGTCTAATTGCTCACAAACTAAAGTTTGTAGTATATATCGTTGGTAAGGAAAAAGTTGAGAAACCTTACATTGAAATAAACTAATAAAATTCTAAGTTTAAAGTTTCCAGAAATAATTTTGAATATATATATGTATATATCTGCTTTAAAATTCTAGACTATTCTTCTTTGAAACTTAATTTCAACAGGGACAATTACAAGGGGAAAAAAAGGAAGATATTTAAATTTGGTCAACTTGTGTGTTTTTAAGAGCATCAAACTCATATATTTTAAACTCATGAAGAATGTAATTGTACTTTAAGAGCATCCTTTACCGAAGTGTTGGCATGCCTATCCAAGAAGAATTCAATTTAAGGCCAAAATTCACGTAATTATGCTTGTACCTTTCTCTACTTGACCGTAAATGTCATAAGACTCGGAAGGACAATGCAATTAAATATATTTATTAATTAATATATCAGTCCCACAAAGATAGTTCAATTCTAATTTTCACAAATATTAATAAAAGTACAATTAATAATATATTGTAAAAGTAAAATTTAATATTATTTTATTAATATATCATTTCATTTATTAAATATTACACTTTAGATAATACTATTTTGTTAATCACAATGCACGTTAAACATGGATATAAAAGAAACTTTATATTCAAATAAACTAATAAAATTCTAAGTTTAAAGTTTCAAGAAATAATTTTGAATATATATATATATATATCTGCTTTAAAATTCTAGACTATTCTTCCTTGAAACTTAATTTCAACTGGGACAATTACAAATGGAAAATAAAAAGAAGATATTTAAATAAAAAGAAGAATTCAATTTAAGGCCAAAATTCACGTAATTATGCTTGTACCTTTCTCTACTTGACCGTAAATGTCATAAGACTCGAAATGACAATGCAATTAAATATATTTATTAATTAATACATCAGTCCACAAAGATAGTTCAATTCTAATTTTCACAAATATTAATAAAAGTACAATTAATAATATATTGTAAAAGTAAAATTTAATATTATTTTGTTAATATACCATTTCATTTATTAAATATTACACTTTAGATATACTATTTTGTTAATCACAATGCACGTTAAACATGGATATAAAAGAAAATTAATATTTTAACTAGTTTTTTATTAGAAAATTGGACTATGTTTTGATATGGATGAAAAAGAAAATTAGGCTATCTTTGTGGGATGTAGGTAGTATATTTTTTTGAAAGAAAATTTATTTATTATATTGATGTAATATGTGTATGTTGAAAATGACTGTGATGTGGCATGCCAGATGACGCGTATCTGACAAGCCATATTAGCGTCTGGTGGTATAATGCCCCTAGAGATTTGCCATTAGATCATTACTAATGTATATATGGATGATCATACGATCAACACATATGGTTTTCTTATGTGCACTTTCAATACTGTGTTATTTAGACGTTCTTAGTTTTAATTACTTCTGAATAAATAGAAAACATGTACTCATTTGAAATGAGCGTTCCTTAAGATACAATATAGGTATTCAATTTCAAACACCCCCTAGGCATTTTAGTAAATACCTTTTTTTTTTTGTTAATACATCGAGGATATAGGAGAGGGGAGGGGAAAGTAATGAAGGAGCAAGTGTGACTCGAACCTGTAACAAACACTATAACATTTGTTCAAACCACATTTTAGTAAATGCATTTAAATTTAAATTTTATTTTAATCATTATTTAAATTTATTATATTGATGTAATATGTATATATGGATGATTATATGATCACCACATATGGTTTTTTTTATGTGCACTTTCAATGGTGTGTTATTTAGACGTATTAAGTTTTAATCGCTTCTGAATAAATGAAGAAATGTATTCATTTGAAATGAGCATTTCTCAAGATACACATAGTTTAGGTATTCAATGAAAATTTTCAGACACCCCCTAGACATTTTAGTAAATGCATTTAAATTCAAATTTAAAATTTATTTTAATGGTTATTGACATGGGAAATTAGGATAATTGAGATTACGAATATTAATTGCATCCCAGAGCCAAGCGGCACGCTGAGAGTCACTGTATTCAACCAAGCCCATTACTTTCGAGGGCCAAGGCCCAAGCTTTTGAGTCGGGCTTCTCCCGGCCCTATGATCAACGGTTCACATTCCAAACCAGGTTTCCTAAATCACCAATCTCGCCGTTGACATTTTATTCAAAAAAAAAAAAAAACAAAAACTGAAAAAGCAATTCAAATTTCAAAACTGTGCCTCCAACGGTCGTATTTTCGGAGGGTTCTTCTACAAGCCACGCACGTATATATACCCCTTCATCCTCCCTAGCCGCTCCAAGGAAAAACCCATCTCAGAAAATCTTCAAAAATCTTACAAAATTTCCGGAGATTTTCAAATTTCGTTGTTTGCAATGGATTTCCACAGCCTTACAAGGAGAGAACTCCAAGCTCTCTGCAAGAATAACAAGATCCCCGCCAATATGACAAATGTCGCCATGGCAGATGCTCTCAAATCTCTTGAGATTGTAAGTTTCTCGCGATTTATGAATCTTGGATTTCTTTATTTTGTGTTGTATTTATTTTAATTTTTAATTAATTGTTGGTACATCGTATTAATCCCGAAGATCTGCACACCGTGATTTTGAAATTTGATTGTCTAATTACTATAGCTATTTGAGAATTTTATGTTTGTAAGCAAGCATAGGAAATTGATGAATCTTTGAATTATGAAACTTATAGGTCCAAGGGATTGAAGATTTCTTCAAACCAATGGAATCTGAAACAGTTCAATCATCAATTGAGTCACCGGAGAAGTCGGAAGCAACTTCTCCAATCGTGCCTCGCACCGGTGGCAGGGGTACATGCCGGAGAAATCTTGTAAAAGCGGAGCCTGAAACTTTGCCAGCAAAGACCACTTTACGGCGTGCAACAAGAAAAGCAGTTGCCAGAGATGACGAACAGAAGGCAGTTACAATTGAAACTCCGGCAGCAGCGACTACAAGGAGGAGGGCTCAGGCATCGTTAGTTCGGAGAAAAGTTGAGACTCAATTTGAAGAAGAGGAGGCAATTGGAAAAGAAAAAAAGACTTTTCCTCTGACCCCTGCTCCATCGGGTTTCACCAGTCGAAGGAGGGTAAAGGAAGAAGAGAGCACAGTGAAAAAAGTGTACAGCACACGACGATCAGAGAGGTTGGCTGAGAAAAATATTGAGGCATCGAATGAAAATTTGGAAGTTACAAGGAAAGAGTTGTTTAACAGGGAAATGAGTGAGAGATCAGATAAGAATCTGAAAGACGAAACGGATGATTCAGATAAAATTTTGGTCATAAATGGTATATTCCTCAATTTCAACATATCAATTGCAGTTCACAATTTTGAATTTTTTGCTCATTTCACTCCATGATATTTATGTGCTTGCAGATGTCAATGTGAAGACAATGTCGGAGGACAATTCAGAGAGCGTGGAAAATCTGGATGCTGTTCTCGAAGAGGACAAGGCAGAGAATTCTGAAATTGCGGATCCAAGAATTGCAATGAAGGTCAATGATGATACTGCAAACAACACAGACATGTACCGGGAGGAATGCGACGAACTTGTGACTGCTTTAGAACATGAAAATGATGGTATGCTTGCATTGCATGAAAATATCTGATTCTGATTGATGCTTCATTGAGTCCAAATAATCTCTACTTTTACTTAATCAGATAACCTGTTGCCATGTGAGATGTGTTAAATCTCTCATATTTGTAATGTAGAGATCTCATAACGTGTCTGTGTCTGAGACTGAGAATGCATTAGATAATGGCGTTGAGCCGAACACTTACGAGGATGATGGAATTAACAGCATTGAGACTGACAATATTGTGGATGGAATCCTAGAAAATAAAGGTATGTAATTGTGGATTTTATGCTTTGCCTACAGAATTATGAATATCCAAGTCCAGTTAACCTGTTAATTTCTCAATGAAATCAATTTTGGTTGTCTTATCTAAATATTCAATTGTTTGCAGATCATGAAATTTCTTATGGTGCCAAGACTCCAAATGAGACACAGAAAGAAACGGAAAATGCGGGGGAATACATGGAAATTGAAGTTCTCCCAGGCATTGGAGTTGATGAAAGTTCTCATGACATTGATTCGAAGGAGACTGAGACAGAGAAACAAACGGAGAATGCAAAGGAATCTGATGTTATCCCAGGCATTGCAGATCTTAAAATTCCGTGTGATGCAGAGATTCCAAATAAGACACGGAAAGAAATGGAAAATGCAGGAGAATACACGAAATCTGAAGTTCACCCGAGCATTGGAGTTTATGAAAGTTCTGATGACGTTGATTCGTCGGAGCAGACTGAGGCAGAGAAAGAAACAGAGAATGCAGAAGAAGATGTAAACTCTGAACTTTTTCCAGAGTTGGTAGTTGATGATGTCGATTCTGGAAAGGAGACTGATGGTGAAAGAGAGGACGAACATTCATTGACTCCTGATGAAATTTCTCATGATGATGATTTGGCGAAGAAGACTGATACAGAGGAGAAAGAAGCGGACAATGCAGAGGAAGATGTGAACTCTGAACTTTTCCCAGAGTTGGTAGTTGAAGATGTTGATTCTGGAAAGGAGCCTGAAGACTAACAAAAGGACGAACAGCATATAGATTCTGAAGATTTTTCAGGCTTCTTGTCTGATGATGCAAAGACTCACTCTAAGATGGTCAATTTGGAAACATCTGCTGATGTTCTTAATAAGCAGGATCCGGTGGGCGAAGAAAGTGACTTAGGGAAAGATGTTGAATCTGGCCCGGTTACTGAAGAAGAGTCGCATGATGGTTCAGAAGCTGATTTTGAGATCAATGATCATTCTGTTTCCTTGGAACAGATTGGCCAGGGGGAGAGGCCTGTCTCATATGAAAGTGCGCAAGATGCAGTATCTATATCTGCTGATGTAGAGTCACTTGGAAGTGATGATGCAGAAACTAAACAGATTGACTTGTCTGAGATTGAATACGAGCAGGGCAAGCAAGATGACAGTGATGGCATAGAAGCTAATGCTGCAATTGATGTTCCATTGGTTACTCCAATCGCACTGGCTGATCCCACTGAGGAAGTTCAGGCATATAGCATAGACGTCAAACCAGCCCAAAATAGTTCACTGAACTTAGCAGGACCAGATCCAGATCGCGTGATTCAGTCAATCAGTTTTACACCAACTAAGACCCAAATCAAGAAAACTCCAAGCAAGATACCAACAACAATGAAAAAAATGATACATCATAATAAAGCGAGCATTGGCAGTGGAAGTAAATTGTTGATTTTCACAAAGGAGAAGGAGAACTCTCCAAGCAAGACGCCAACAACAAAGAAAACGTTTACTGACGTTTCAGATGACAAGGAGAATCATGACAGCGGCAAAAGGTTGATTATTACCGAGGAGAAAGTGAAGAAAGCTAAAGGAGAGCAGAAGTTGGAGGAACTCAGTCTCGCACAATTGACAAAGATGTTGAAAGAGAAGCTCAAACTGAATGAAAATGGCACCACCAAGGTAATCTTGCCGCCTATTGCTGCACTTCTTGTAGTAATCACAGTATAATGTTTGTCTATAGTAGTGTCTATCTAATGTGTGCCAATCCTTTTTTTGTTTGATGAGCAGGCAGCAACAGCGACATCAAGACAAGCTCTTCAAGCACTTCCAGAGAATCAAACAATGGATCAAGTCCAAAACTGAATGAATTCCCTCTTCCTTTAGGTGGATTTTGAACCATCTTGGTTTATTTCCCAAAAATTCAAACGATGTTGAATGTTTTGCCTTTTTTGGTTAAGTATACCGTAATAAGTTTGAATCTTGTTTATTTCTTGTAAAGATTCAAATGAAGTTCACCTTTGCTTTTCCAATTTTTGTCCCCGAGTACTGCAACAAGTTTGCCAATATTTTGCTTGGCAAAAACTTGAAGTCATTTTGTCATTTTTGCTAATGATGGATATTAAATGAGATATTCCATCTTCCATGTGTATTGTTCACCAGCATTCTGAACGTGTGTGTATATATATATATATATATACCCAGTAACTTCACTTCTCCCCAACACTTGCAAGCTTCCCTTAACCAAATCAAGCGCAAAATATGTGCTAACAAGCTAGAAAATACATTAGTTAATTGCGCACAAAGGATATACAGAGAGAGAGAGAAGACGACATATCCTTTTTTCTTTTTTCCCAGAATTCACATCCACAATATATATGAAATGATAAACTATTTACATGGCCAATTATGAACAAGCATAAATGAATGCTGGCCAAGCATGCTTGCTACCTGATGACTGAATATTGACAATTAAACATATCAGCAGTTGGATTAATTAAAAAAAAAAAAAAGGATTTTAAATTGATGTTGTGCCACCAGACCTGTGCTACCAGTTTTCAATCTCATTCTCTCTCTATCAGCTGTGCTACCAGTCCTCAATCTACCTGAACTCCTTTTTCATCCTAGTAAATGGTCACAGTGAGATTCTTTACATTCTGACTTCAACTACATCACCATCCCTGAGCTCTGTGTTGGGCAGTACCAGTTGCCCGTTTACTGAGACCAGTTTCCCGTCAAGTCCTATCCTTCTAGCAGCATCAGCAGCTGTGCTACCAGTCCTCAATCTCATTATCTCTCCATGGGGCCAACATATAATAGCCACGTCATCAAGAGAAACTGAGGCTCCATTCCTGAACTTCTTTGGACCAAGTTGACGAAACCCAGCTTCAGAGCGCAGTTGTTCCTCCCACTGAAGCATTGTCCTCAGCAGCTGCACCTATTGTCCGTAGGAAATTTAAAAAATAAACAAGTAAATAAAAAATCAGAGCTTACAAAATCTACTTACCAATTAACAAGTTAAATAAATAACTTTTTACTGGTATGACAAATACCTTTTCATTTTTTAATTCTTCCTACTGTAAATTTTGCCTTTTCGTTGTTTGATTCTTCAACATAATTTTGCACAATTTTGAACAAAATAAAATAAAATAAAACATTTTGAGTCCTAGATGATGATGATGATCAAATTTTATTACAATTTTAGTGCAAACCATAATCACCCGTTATTGAGATAATAATGATCAAAATTTACTACAATTTTAGTGCAAACCATAAAATCCATCAAGACAGCTAGTCACGTAACAAAACCAGCCAATCGCAATTTTTTGAAAAAGCTAAGACACGACACGTCAGGGACGTGTTATTTTAAATTCTTTAAAATACAAAATTTATGTATTAATATTTTCATTTTGTATTTTTTAATATTCAACACGAAACATGCATATTTAATACTTGCTCAAGGATAGGTCCTTGTAGCAGCTCTCGAGTGTTCACACATTTAGAGTATGCATATAGGGTAAAAACCCTATGTATGGCTTATTGAATCCATGTTATGAAGTGTCCGACGAGTGTCGGTGTTCGACACGACACGTAGCCTTCTTAGAAGTGTCAGTGCATCATAAATGTAGAGAAAGGTTTTTCATCACAAGTAATCAAGGGTTTGAACTTCTATGTTTTTTGCCACAAATATACCTTGTTGTTGATGCCAGTATCCACCAGAGAAGAATTAGAGTTGAACCTAGACCTCTCCGCACATATTGAGTCAGATAAAGCAGAAGAAATTGGTTTTCCCGCAAAAACAGCCGAGACAACTCCCCAGTAGTCAGCTTCTTCCTGCTCTGTCAACTCAATGACTTGAATAAAAGTTGGCAATAACCGCTGAAATTGATCTTTCTGTGCAGCAGTAATAATTGGAGTGAATTTCTTGCAGCAACCAGCATATATCAAGACGTGCCAAGAAAAGAATAGATGCCCACAAAGGAAAAGATAGCAAAAGGGATGGCTTACATACCTTGTGGTGTATACCATCTCGACAAAGGGTATACTTCTCTAAGCAGGTACACCAATCCCCATGTCCTGGTTCACACCACCATTCATCGGAAACCTAAATGCAGATGGTCAAATCATAGTAAAGAACAAACAAAATCAGTGCCTTTTTTTTTCATGAATAAAAGGGTAGCGAACAAAACAGACATCTTAAAAAAAGGACTCTTAAGTCCAAAAGAATCTGAAATTACACCTAGGTTTTCAAAACGAAGTCATATCCATTAAACAGTGGGCACCATGCTCTATATATCATATCTCAATATTTTCACCACTTATATATAATGAAATAGAATGCTGAATGCCTTTACTTTTCCACCACTTGTTTGTAAAGAAAAAGATTGATCTATTCAACATAAAAGGTACTATCAGAGCATGTCTGTTTTTTATTCTTTCATTTCTATACTTCAAAATCCATTTACAAGATTCTTGCTACCTGCAAGCTATAACATATTCAGATCCATCCTTTCAGTTACTTGTCTTTCTTAAGACATTTCATTCTACATTTACAATTTCAATTTGCGCAGGTAATTAGTTTATCTCCAATCACAAAAGTTCTCAAAGAATTGCCGAAATAAAATACTTCTTTTTAGACTTTGCACTGTTCAAAACAAACTTACTTCTATTTCCATATAGCTTTCTTCTTGTTAATTCTTAAACCTATCTGTTCACTAAACGAGAAAGTCAATAACTGCTAGTACCTTTTTATATAAGCTTGCATAAACTTCCCATCTTTTTATCTGGCAAGAAGATCGTCTGTCAGCTACTGCCTCCGAAGCCGCCAGTCCAAAGCTTACAGCAATGAGCAAATCTCTTCCATCATTCTCAACTCTGAATAATCACACTTGTATTCACAACTCAGCCAAGCTAAAAATTATATCAGAGTGGATAAATTGGTGATTCATTACCTGACTATAACAGCAGCGAGCAAGTGACCTGCTTCTACTCTAAGAACCGGATGTCCAGCTTTCAGTGCACTATATTTTATGAAAAGATCGTTCTCGACAGAACCTTGATCTTCCATATCATTTGAGAGATCTGATGAAACCTGTATTCCAGCATCAACTACACTGCTACTGGTGGGCAATAGATTGTCAGTTTCCTTGTAAAGCCAGTGTGCAGCAAGTCCATCTTCGGCATATTCATGCATCTTCTGTAAGTTCAAGATTGTCCTTATTAGTAATATTAATTAATATACAAAAATGTGTAATTTTCAACTAGATATACCTGCGTTCGTATTTGAACTTCTAAAGGAGAGTTGTCAGGACCTTGTACAGATCGGAAGAGCGAGATTCGAAAAGGCAAAATTGGTAGACATGTCAGAAGGTACATCAAAAGATTTGCGTAGAAACAGAAAACAAGAGTGGAAGACTAATGAAAATATTTTGACCTGGTAGCCACTTGGTTTTGGGTTAACAATGTAATCATCAAATTCACCATCAATAGGTGTCCAAAGTCTGCAAACAGTAACATCAACCATCAGCCAGTAGGTATAACCATTGACTCAAATGATAATTCAACTACATGAAACGCAAAGACAGACATATACTAAATCCTAATTCATTTACCGGTGTATAATATTAAGGAGATTGTAACAACACTGAACTGCCTGTCCGTGCAAAGTCCCGTTCTTATCTCCAACAATGACCCTCAGTGCACGGGCATCATATACCTTGCTGATGCCAACATCTTTTCTTTTCATCTATAGAATTTAAGTTGCGACGATCCAAAGAATAAAAATATCACCAAAAAATAGCAATGTTCATGACAGAAGAGAACCATTGATAATAAACAGCATGGTGCAATTTCTTTGAAAACAAAATCTTGACCTAAAACCTTCCAATATTAGGTCTCAGGTATCTTTGCACCAATAAGCTCACTGTGTCATATCATCCCAATCTAATGACAGTTTTATTACATGTGAGCTGCATCCCAAGTATTCAAATATCATGGCAAAATTGAAACAAATACTTCATCTAATGTGGATGGTTTTGTCAAAAAAACCTTAAAAAATCTTGCCAAGAGCAGAGACGAGAGCTATAATGGTTAAACAGACTTGATTTCAGAGACCTTTTGTTTATAGCATCTCAGTAAATCATCATTTTTGCACATAATAAAATTCCATCTGTACCTTGCTATAGATGCTGTACAGACTTTTCAGGCGTCCAGATAAAGTCACTTCCATTCCAGAATATAACTGCACGCATATGGTGGAAAGTTATAAAACTAGTATCTGCCCGACGTGCTTTTTAATCAGAAAGATTCAGTTGTGGTAATGGACAGTCAGAACATACGATGTTGATATAAATAATTCCCGCTCAAGTGCTTCCTCACAAACAACAAGAGACGCTAAAGCAATGCCAGCATCCCTCACAACCTTTGGCTTTTCTGGCATTTCTGAGCACATTTCATGAGTTCTGAAGAAAGTTGCACGCTTTTTTCTATCTAGTAAGAGATCAAATGGAAGTACAGCTTGCAGAAGAACCTGCAGATTGAGAAAACAAGGAATAAATCAATCCTGCACCATGCTAATGAAAATGTCACAATCAAATGTCGGCAGCAGACAGAGTGAAGACATAATTTTGGGGTGAGATCAGGGAATCAAAGAACTAAAATACATTCACCTTTGAACGTACAGAAAACTTTCACGTGGCTGTGGACTGGAGATCCAAAAAGAGAATAATATATGTGTGTATTTGCAATTGGTTTCAGTTACTTCAAAACTATGACTAGAACTAGTTAAAAGTGAGAACTCTTAAGCAAATAGGTTACTCATTATATTTTTACCTTCATGCTTAAGTTTTCCTCCTCCATTTCTAGTGGTTCTTCAAGTTCATGATATTGCTCAATGGCACTGGACTTTGCAGATATTCTTCTCAGATGGCTTGCTTTGTTGGTGGTGCTCCACATGGAAGCAAGGTCAGCTCGTAGTTGCCGAAAAATTTTGGGCTGCATATAGGATGCATAAAACAGCAATTACTAGCAAGTGATGGTTCAGCAAGCATGTATATATCGTAAGTCTTTCTTCCAGCATATCTTTCAATTTCAAAAACAAAGAATGCCACACCTGGAGGACTGCAAAGCAAAGGTCTTCAAGTTCAGCTTTTAGAGCCCACAAACCTAGTCTCGAAGCAAGTGAGCACCAAATAGCTAATGTCTCTTCTGCCACAGCTTGAGCTTTGGCAGACTGGAGTGCATATCTGTAAAAGGGCAAATAACAAAATTGTGTAAAACAGGGCCGCCTTACTGTCGGATTTCCAACACAGTTGAAAGGCTAAAATTAACCATCTGAGGCAAACAAGAGAACTGAAAATAAGGAAAAAAGCAAATGTAAAATAAAACCTATGAATTCTAATTCATAGTTTATATTATACAAAACCAGCCACACGCACATTGTTCTCATATTATGAAGACGATCTGCAAGCTTGATAAGAACGACACGTGGATCGTCAACCATGCCCAGCAGCATCACACGCACATTATTTGCCTAAAAGAAAGGTGGCATTACAAGACATGTTATAGAAAACTACAAACATTCAGCATAAATAACATAAGTAGCTGTTTAATATTTAGTTATCTGTTTCCACGTTTCACAACAACTTAAATATAAGTGTTCCCTTCAAAAGAGAAAAATCAAACAGTTTGAAGGCCTATGTAAATCGATAATTAAAATAATTTAAAACTATTGACCAAATGAAACAAGTAGATAAACAGTTCATTCTACCAATTCAAATGGAAAAAATAGATAGCACAAGTTCATTCCTGGTTTCTTTTCCTCTTTAATATCCTTCTCATCCCTTTAACTTCAAGCTCTCTGAATTTCTTGAGCTGCAAATTGCTTCGCTCTGATTTCATTGTGGGGCACTAATACTGTATTCAGTTACCTAAATTTACTTATAGTAATAAACAGAGTCAAGTCTGGTTCATACAACATTACACATTTGGTCATTTTAACATTATATTTCTTGTTCTACATTCTTGTTGAAAGACAACAAAATATTAACCCAGCTTCCACTGCTCTCATTTTGGCACTAAAAGTTTAATCCCGCCCCGTAGGGCAGATCATCTATAGTACAAACTGAAGTTGATTGATGAACATAATATTGACTTGAATTACCTCTTCATTGCTGAGTGCCGCTTGACTCACATTCATTCTGCGGTGCCTCCGTAACAACTGTAGAACAGGTATCCACTCAATGCCTAATTAGTACATAACATGTACTGAAAAGGAACAGGGAATCCAGTGCATAAATTCATGGTATCCACATTAAAAAGAACTCCTAAGTCTAGTCAATTTATCACATGTATATTGGCAAGACAACTCCTAAGTTTAGATCAAAAGTTTTGCTATTTCTAACTTGGGACCCTCCACGTGTTGAAAGTATGACCTCAGAACAGTTTGTAGGCATTAATATTGTTTCATACTATATTACACAATGTACCTGATTTATGTAACTCAGTTTGGAAACTCCAGCAACCAATTTTGCAACATCAGCATCAAACTCTCTTTCTACACTATCCAAACTTTCTTGAGTGTCATCAACCACATCATGGAGGATTCCAGCAACCACTGTATCAATAGCCTGTGCAAAAAGCATTCACAAATTCACAGATTAATAGATGGGAATAAAAAATGCAATAATATATAGTTGTCAGAAGGGAGTAATACAGACAGACCAAAAAAAGCTTGTGGGAATGACTAACTCATATCATGCCGTATTTGCTCTTGTATTTTATAAGATAAATTGCCTCTTTGCTTCTCTTAATCAGAAGACACAGTACAAACATCATCCACTTCATTTGCAGATTCATAATGTTAGCAGAGCATAAAGGTAAAATAAAAATAGTTCTATGGGAAGTAATTGGAGGTTTGCTTTTGATAACATCCCCAGAAAAGTAACCTCAAAAAGTGCTCAAACATTTTTGAGTCTTTGACCTTTATAACACTTTGGGTTATAAATAACCATTAAGCTTGGCTAAAATTGCTCATTAACAATACTGAAACAATAACTGCAGCATTAGGGTATATAATGTTACATAAAAATCATGTAACAAGTGTTTCATACCTTTTTACCATTTGCTGGAACTAACACAGCTACAATTTTTGCCGTGTGAATACAATGTGATAAGTAGGGATCTCCTGTCTTCCTCAATTGACCATGGTGAGCTTTCCTTGCAAATGCAATTGCCTTTTGCACCTGCCTTCACAAATTTAGAATCTTAGTGGCATTACAGTAGCAGCGATCACATTGAATACAGATTATCAGGTAAGTGCAAGTAGAGATGGTAAACCTTTTCATGATTGAATACCGGGTACCCAGTGACATCCACACCGTCTAGTACGACAGATCCTGCAGCAAATTTTCTCTCTCTCTATCACTCGAATACAACTTACAGAGGTGAACAACAAATTGCAGTATGGTCCATAAATACGTTTTCCAAGTTCAGAAGATAAAGAAGGGAAATCCATATTCAGTAAATTCAGCAACTTTTTGCTGTTCAGCATAAAGCCACCGGGCTTACTATACCCACCAAATAAACAACCAATTGGGTATGTTTATCTTTAAATATCAAAAGAGAGGAATCTTTTCATCCACAATGGAGTATATACACTGTGAATATTTCAGTTGTATGAGTGCAAAGTATTAATGTAAACATGCTAGTTGCTGCTATCCTGTTTTTCCTATTACTGCTCCCCTTCACATAATTGATGATAGCAAATTAGCATGTACTCCCAGCTTTAAGCAACTTCTAAGAATGGATTTTACTGCTCTGGGCAAAAGGTATACTTCCAGAAAACATCATATTTTCTTTTATCATATATATAAAATTCTACTACCAATAAATCAGCCGGGAAAAGAAAAAAGCAGAAAATGTTTGCTTCGGAAAAATATAAAGGTAGATAATTGGATTGCCAGTTGCCTTGCCCCTGTAACATCACTTACACAACAGAAAGCTATAAAATTCTGCCTCCCTCTCTATCTGAAAGAAAAAAACTTAAAATTCATTATTCACTCATTATTAATCCATTTTCATGTTCCAGTAAAGCTCACCCTAACACGGATCATGATGATGACAATAATAATAATAGTATATTAGTAAAGAAGGAAAGAGGGGGGGGAACAGGAAACAAGCTCACCGGGTTGCTCATCCACTTTAGGCCACAAAAAGTCGACCTTAGTGGAAAGACAAGCCCCGGATGCAATCGCCACCGCCGTGACCGCCACTTGGGTAATTGCTGACGTCACCGCTCCATGAACAGGACCGGACCCGGCAGCGGCCGCCGCAGCGATCACGTTGCCAGAAGTAAGAACGGAGCTTAAAGAAGAGGAAACGGCAAACTTGGAGGCTATTTGATCAAAAACGCAGCGGAATTTGACAGAACCGCGAAGATTTGTAGCAAAGAAAAAAGAGTTTTTCCTAAGGATAACAGGAGATCTCGGACCAATAAGCATTGTCAAATTCTGGCACGAAGACATGAATTCTTCGTGTAATAATCGGTATATATGTTCCCTGAAAAGGGGTAAAATTTACATGTTATTGTGAGAAAAATGGAAAGAATCTAGAGACATAAGCAGATGAAACTATGTATTATCATATCATATCATGGTCTTATTATTATTATTATTATTATTATATTGTAATGTGGATAGCAGTTTTGGAGCGATGTGATTTTAGTAGTAGAGAGTGAAACCAGAAGTGTGTGGTTAGAAGTGGGAGCTGAGGATTTTTTCAATGAATGATTGATGGACAGTTATTTTTGTTATCTCATATACATAGTAATAATAATATAATAATAATAAGAAGAAAAATGTTGAAATACTATTTGGTAATGACACTATTACCATTGACGAGCCTCTTTTTTAAAATAATCAATTAAAAGTAAGTAACTGTGTCCCTATTGTTGAGAGGTCAGTTGTTAGGCCTTTATAATCCGTCTTTACATTAGTTGTTCGTATCATAACATTCTTGCATAGTTATATATTATTGCCAATTTCTGTTTTACAATTGTAAGCAGAGTTTACTTTCACTAGTTTTCACCTCTTTTCAATTTTTTTTTTGAACAAAATGAACTTTTCATTTTGTCACAAAATAAATAAATAAAAATGAAAACAATAATGTCTCAAGTCAGTAGGTGAGAAGGATTGCATTTCTTTTTTCTGTTTGTCGTTAGAGAGAGAGAGAGAGAGAGAGAGAGAGAGAGGGCACACACCATTTAGACAAACAACTTGCATTGGCATGATGAAGAGGTTCGAGGATAAAATGAGCCAAGAAGATTCCTTGAGGCCGGCAAATTTGACATTAGCGATTCTGCTACTAGTAGCTAGGTATATAAGGGCGTTAGAAATTCCGTTGTTGATTATGTTCATAAATTTATTGAGACCGGTAATTAGTTCACATAAGTAAATGAGCTCATATTAATGCAACACAACAGTGTGCCAAGAAAACTGCTCAACAGTTGTAGGAGTTCTTTTTTTTTTTTTATTTAAAGTCAATCCATTCCAAATACATTGAGAGTATAAATCAGATGTTTGAGCTGGAAGAGCTACAACATAATAAAATTGAAATGTAGTTTAGACAACAATTACTAATACAAATGTAGGAGCAAACACAAATCATCTGGCTTCAACTCCAGCAACAACAAAGTAATGTTGTTATGTCCGGAAAGCGGGGAATCGGAAATGCCCTTCAATCTTCTTGGCTCTCCGATTAAACCATTTTCTACATCAAACATTTCCTTCTCTTACTCAATTCCCCAATCAGTGTCTGAATTTGAAATTGATATTTGCTTCAACTTCCTAGTAGATATGAACCTTACGATATGTCCAGAGTCAAAGCCTCGCACCAGACAACTAATTTCCGCATAACTCAATCTCCATCCCTCACACAAGTTTCTTTCCCCGAAATTCCATAACTTTCAGATTTCGCTCGCCTGTAAATGGAACAGAGGCAGTTGCGACTCCCATACATTTATACCTAGTTTAAAATTTTTCCCAACTCATACTAAATTGATTGACGATAACCAACTATACAATAATAGTTTTCCCCCGCCTCAGATGGTTCTTGTAGGATTAAAGAAATATTTTATATATATATATATATATATATATATTTTTTTTTTTTTTTTTGGGGGCCGGGGGGGGGGGTATATTGAAATAGTAGAAATGAATATCAATCTAGCTAAATTGGAGACAAAAGCCGTCATATATAAATATAAAATTATCACTAAAAGAATAGATCTTCAGAGCCCAGAATACAAAAAAAGGACTGGTACCACTGCCTAGACAAAAACCGTGTCTGCATCCGAAGTTTGTATACAATTCATCGGCCTATTCCAAATACCCAATGAGCACCTAAAATGATTCTTCAACGAGTCTAACATTAGTCCTGAGATACAGTCACACAAGACTTGACGATCCGTATAGTGACATGCTGTAAAACCCTACGTTAAGATCTAATTACTCTACAACCATATCATAGCTTCTTCATAACCAAAACCCACGTGCCTGGACACCTCCACCAACCACCAAACGATCAAAGAGAAATTTCCACAAACTAGATAAGATGGAGAGAAAATACACAAGGAAAAATTGAAATTGTATGATATGGATTCACAGGTGCCCAGACTCCAGAGTTAAGAATTCGAAAAATTAGTCTTGGGCTCACGATTCTCAAATGCTTATAAGTCCACCATCTCGTCTTGGATCTCGTTGGGTGCAATGAGTCCTGGAATTGAAAGCATCCTCTGTCGCTCCCTCTCTCTCTGAGCTGCAGCTTCCTCAGCATACAGATCTTTATTGTCCTGCATAATTAATTTAGATTGAAATCAAGATGACATTCTGACTTATTTAGATGCCATGGCCGTGGCTGGAGAATACAATATTCTGCATTTAGTTCTTTCTTGAATACTATTCATATACATCTTTAGTTAACAAGCAATAAGCGCACAATTGGCATGGTGCATCAAAGATTGTACTGGACAAATATAATAGACAGCATTTCAACTATCTTGCCTAATTTTTCTTAGTGCCATCTAATCCACCAAACATTATACTCTGTGAGTTTTCACATCCTTAAAAAAAACTGCTAATTAATCCTCCTGACTAGAACATGTCATAAGTATCCATGATACTAAAACACTTGCGTTTTCAGAAGCAATTTCTCCTGTCAGTGGTGTCTATCTTAATCAATTACTCAAAAATTTAGACCATCCCGATAAAAGATAAAACTCGCAAGTTATCTAGAGTATTCAAAGAAAAAGCCATAAGGCAGAATTTTAGTTACTCGCAATTCTCCAACCAAAAGCCAAGCAAGAAAACAGAAGAGTCTTAGCAATAAGGGAATGTGAAAGGAAGTAGAAGCTGCAATAATCAACCTGAGCTGAAAATTCTTTTGATTGCACGAGAAAGTCCCGTATGTGGTTCTTGAATTTGGAAAGGTCAGCTCTCGACTCAAAAAGTTCATTAACAAATTGGGTGACCTAAAAAGAAACCACATATTAATAAAATGTAATGGCACCACATTATACCTGTACAAGAATACAGTTATTCAAGGTTTACCGTACCTCGGCTGCACTCATGTTGGGGAATGATGAACTCAACAGTTTAATGGTGTACTCACGCACAAACATTGCATTGTTTGGATAAGGGTAAGGAACTGCAGTGACATCCCACAAAGGCTCAGTCAAGACACCAGATTCCACCTGTTTCATCAGAACTGCAATTAACCAGCCCGTTTGGAAAAGACAAACCTGGAACATACATACATACAAAATAAAAATTATGAGCAATTAAAAATGTTACCAGGCAGAACAAATGCTGCAGCACCAATACGTGCAATTTAAAACCAGGCTTATGGAAGGTGTCCGTCAAAACAGCAAAAATTTCTTGCTCAATTGTCAAATAATAAGTCTTGTAAAACTGGTTGCAGAACTCAGAAGCCTGAAAAGCAACAAAGAAAGTAAGGACTCTCTTGGAATTAGTCGATATGAAAGTGGGGGAACAAAAAACACGAATATCCACTACACACCTGAAAGTTTTTCAGCATCTCTAGTAGAAGGTTTAGTCCAGTTTCAGCAATGTTCCTTTCAGTATGCCGGAAAGCCCAGATAATGGAGTCCATAACAAGCTTTACTTGCTGATGAAAAGCAGATAGAAAATCAGAAATCATATGCAGGCATGAGAAATGTAAAACATTGATGCAAAGGTATTCCAGGCAGGAAATAACACAAACCTCACTAGACAACTGGATCAGAGCAGGAAAACAGTGTGTAGCAATAGCACGGAGTAACGAGAAAAACTTCAGTCGGTGCTCAGGATAATCTTCGAAGTTCTTCGTAATCATCTGAAGTAACATACGCCAGAAAGTCAAACAAAGAGAGATACAGACAGACGCCACATCCGAGCCAGACTCTCACAACTTATGAAACTCCAAAGCATGAAACCGCTATCGTAACATGATAATTGTTTGTTCCATTATTGCTAGAAATTTTATTCTTATACTAGTGCTGTTTCAAGAATCTTTTTGGTCATCTAGGATCAGCCCCTACTCATGGATCAGTCGGCCAGCAAGTTTCCCTTTACATGGAGATAAAGAACCAGAGACAAGTTCCTCCTCATGGGTGTATGTAGATGAAGAACCAGAGACAACTTTGCCATAAGTGAGCAGCACAGAGACAAGCTCCAGATGACGGAAAAGCAATAAATTTCATACACAGGTGCTTTTCTGGGACTATTTAGACCAGAAGATGGAAAGATATAAAATCAGAAATATTCTTAACTGTTACGAGACAACCACAGATCAAAATGTCTTTATAACTTTTATCATACTCGTTGACTTTTGGAACTCATATGGTGGACAAGAGATAGGTATGGTATACAAACATGAATCTTGTGCGTGTTTAATTAAGTCCATCTGTACATTTGCATGTTTGAATAAGCATGCAGAGTCAATTTTGTATCCAGACAGTAAAAGAATCAATCTATTTGTCTACAACACTATCATAATCTGGGACAGGAAACATCGTTACAAAATTCACCAACCTCCAAAGTGCATTGGAAAACAGCTTCAAATATGCGTGGAACATCCTCGATCATTGTCCCCTTGTATCTAGCCAAGTAACAAAAGCACAAAGAAATTAATTGCACATCCTGATAGCAACCCTTAGCGAAAATAAATGAAACAGTAAGCCTCGGCACCCGACATTCTAGGCTCTGATAGTGTGCAAGTTAGAAAAAACAAAATAAATGGACATACCAGTTCATCTAGTTACTGATTATGTTGCTTAAAGCAAAAAATCATAAAGAAAACAAGTACAAATCTAAGCTTCCAAGCGGGCCTTCTCAGAGAAAAATTATCAGCAACACATACAAGACTAGTACATAAAGATAATGAGTAGCCTACTTGTTTATTATAGTGGCAAAAAGAGAAAGAACTTCAGACTCTCTTGCATCAGGCAAATTCCGAGCATAGTCACCTAACACAGGGTCCATCATTGGCGGCACAAACTGCTTTCCAATATGAGGCTGATCTTCAGCTTTGTCTAGAAATGTCTCAATGAGCTTTAGTGTTTCCCTCTTAACAGAGCTGTTCAGATTAGGCACAATTGTCAACTGATTTGCATAGTTGCATTGCAGAAACAAGGCTCCAAAATTTGCACTCACCGTAGAAGCTTCACAATGGATGTTCTTGATGCATACGGGCCACCTTGTGCGATACTTGTAGATATAAGCTCACTGTACATTCTGTTCAACATAAAGTGTAAATCACCATCGGAGTAAAGTGTGGACAAAATGAAAAATAATGTTAGCGAGTACGACATTTGCAAGAACATGTGATTTTTTACATACCTGTACACATTAAGCATGTCCAAAAAGATCAGGGAAATCTGAGGCAAGAAATAGGTTCCAAGAGAACTGGCAGTACTTGTATTTGTCTGTCACCCATAAAGTACATTACGAAAAAATTACATTCAGATGCACAGAAGGCAAGAGAATGAACATCATCTAATAATAAATGTCTATTAAACTTAGACCATCCTATAACCATGCCAAAGCAGCATAAATACAAGAGACCGTCTTATAAACATGCTCACGTATTGGGCACATGCACTTTTTACATGTCCAAGCACAGCAAATAATGCGTAGAGGCAATATTTGACAACAGCTCTAAGTATTTTTAAATCAAAGAATGCTGATCCAAATTCACAATACACATTTACACCAATGCTTGCTTAAACGAATTTAAACCAGTGCTTCCTCAGGCAAACTACCTGCAAAATATTTAGAACTGCCCGAATAACATCCGGATCTTTCAAAAAATCCACACTCTGACGTGCCTGTCCAATAATTTCAGCCCATTTCTGACCCAACATAGCTTATCATCATATAAGAGTCAGCAAAGTAAGATGGAGGAAACCAACATAGCCAAAGCAGGTTTTAAGAATAAACAGATGATTAGCAATCTTGCCTGATTGGGAAGAGCCATCAATCTCTGCAGATGTTCATCCCTTCTATGAGGGTCAGATTCCGCTTGAATCATATGGCCAACCTAAAATGAAAGCTAGCGCCAATTAAGAATGCTAATATATAATAATTGGTTAAGAATTTAAGTTATATGGAGAAAATATTAAAGGGTGAATGTTTTAATTTTTTTGAGAATTGATTTCGTGATGAGTGATCCTTTTTTAAAAGAAGTAGAGTAAGATAATTTGAATATATCTTTTAAAGAACGTATAGTTGAGAATAAATGAGGAAAAAAAATTGATTCTAGAAAAATCAATGATATATGAACCCAAGGCAAGTATTTCCACGGGATCAACAATATTCCAAAACAGAGCAGACTTACAGATTCATAAAATGAGTGTATCTGGTGAGGCTCAAGATCTGCAATAGTTGCTGGAAGAGTCGTTAGCAGTTCCGAAACGAATGGTTCATTTTCACCAACCTGAAATCAATAATGACACCCCTCAATTTGCTCATCCTATTAACTTCAACGTGCTATCTTCCTAATCAACTTTTCCAACAATAATAATAATAATAATAATAATAATAAAGGAGGCATTGTTCTTGAAATATCAGATCCAGCCTAACCTGTACAAGAACAAATTTTCGCTTGCACTTCTGAACAATTTTCAAGAATGTATCACAGGCCATATCCTTAAGATAAACAAAAAAGGGGAAAAAAATTAATATCAGATAAGAGAGTATAATAACGAATGAACAGGACAAATTCCTAAGAGCATTATTTTCATTAGACAACACATCAACTGAATGACAAACAGATACAATTGAAAATGTCCAGAAAAATAAAAATTTAGAGAAGTATAAGAATTTACCTGAACACCAGGATGTGTTTCGTGCATGAACTCAAACAACTTATTAACTACAGTTTTCAGGAACTTCCAATGGGCCCTCAGAAATCTTGGGTACTGCCCAACAACATACCTGGTATCTCAAAAACTCAAAAGGATTAAATTTCAAACAAATAATTGATAAAAAAAAAAAACATTTAACTATCTGCAGGGATCACTTCCACAGCACAGAAGGCACTACAATGCTGTACTGATTGAAGTACCCTCTGGCACAGCCCTAGTACAGGCACACTATGAGATCAACATAGCAATAATTTTAATACTGTGATTCTCACATTATATTACTGGCAATGACAGCTTTGTTGTCTTTCCCTTTCGTGATTTCACAAAGGTTCAAAAGATCACGAATCACCATAACAAGAAATCTGTTTTCCTGCAACAGGTAGAAAGTTACTTAAATCTTAGCGATTTTTTGAAAGAAATAAAGACAATTATATAGCCACGAAAAGTACAGTACACACAGGGCAACATGTGAAGAGAATAAAATGAAAACATAAGCCTACCTGCTCCTCCACCATTGAACCAGATATAGATCCAATTGCCCAACACAGTGTATTAAGGTTATTCCAGGTCCAATCCTCTCCATTAAGTTGTTTGCTTAATTTATTCAACATCTGCAACCATTTCCAGAAATTTAATAGCATAAATTGTAGACATATCAAGGGATACAACCAATAAACATCCTATAATTCTAGTAGGTAATCAGTGTTAACAAAGTTGAGAAGCATCCAATGGAAGGAAAAATAGTAAATTTACATCATGAGGTATACGAGTAATTAGCCGCCAATATTAAAGATAGAAGGTAATGAGACAATATATCACGCGGATATACAAATTATTAGCCATCAATAACACGGGATGAAATAATACAGTTAGTTTAGTAGAGATTCCACAATAGCATGCCCCAATTAGAGATACCGTCCACTTTAATGGTCCACCAGTTGCATTTTCCAAAACAGTGACTTCTGACATGCAAAGTTAAATTCAAATCCAAACAAATTTGATTATGTAAAAAAAATTGCATTGTAGCCTTTTGTGAAGCAACTGAAGATGTGTTAAAAACAACTTCCACCAGTCCTTCATATAAAAAAAAAAAGATCACAGGTAAATTAAAAGCTTGGTAATCTGCTAACAAGAAGCAACCGACCAGGAAAAATAATGGCAACCTTTGACCAACAAAACTAGATGTTGAAATTCCAGGAAAACACAGTAAAATAGCCCAAAGTATGTATATTAAATCGGCGTAGCTTTTGAAGCCAAATATTTTTTTCCTAGATACCTAACATAATGCATCAAAGGACCCTTGAACAAACATAGGTTGGTCCTAAAAGATAAAAATTGTTGTATTCTAGCAGGATTAGTCTACAAGCTTATTATGTTTATTTACCTTTAAAAAAATCAGACGATGATATGCAGGTAAAAGATAAAGCTTTACAGTTCACACCGAACACTTACCAAATCTGGTATTTGACAAGCATTAAAGACAATACTCAGATAACATATTAAGTCCAAATTCTACTTCACGGTTGATGATACATCATACATGCATATTTGCGAGCTAATTTAAATGCATTTGAGGCGAAAGAGGCTTGCTTTTAAGGCATACCTGCTTTTCAGTATCTTCATGATCAAGATGTGCCAAGTAGATCAGTGTTTCTTTCATCACCTATAGATTTCAGATGCCAAAAGGGTGAACAACAATGAGAACAAAAAGAAATACAATTAGAGGATAAGGAAAGAATAAGATATATCAAACCTAACTAAAAGGATACCTCGTGGGCCGGTATGGGTGCAACTTAATTTCTGTCAAATGAAATGTGTGCCAAAAAGGATCTAACAATAATATGGCATCACGATGTGACATCTAAAACCGCACATTGACGAGGTTTGAAAATCATATTATTTGCAGATGAGAATCTCAACAAACTGCCAGTGTTTAATGTTGCAAGAAAAATTTGTCTCGACTCAAAATGGAACTTAATGCAACGTGTGTCCATTTCCTTACTCTACACTAAAAGGCAATGGAAACACTAGTAATGATTTGTAGATTACAAAGCCTTTCTCACAAAACAAAGGCCATGCAAGTTCAAAGTATTTCTCACACTGCCACATATTAGTTTTATTTCATTTCGTTTTACTTAAAACACAACCCAGGAAGACAGGTTGATTGAGAGATCAAAGCATGTTATAAATTGACTGAAATAGTAAATACACAAAAAGGTTACTGAGGACATTTTGGATAAGATTCACAACCTTATACTGCACAAGGACATCGTTGTCTTTCATAGTTTCACGAACAATATTTCCATTTTCATCTTCCACAATGAGAACTTCTTCTGGTTTTGCCATACGACATATCATCAGTAATCGCAACTTTGACATTGGCCCAGCATAAAGTTGCCGTCTCTGCAAGAGCTGTGAACCGGGTCCATCAACAATGCCCGGTAGCATAGACATCTGCTTATACAAAACCAAGTGTTCCTAAGCACTCAACAGACAAAGGAAATTAAGGGGGAAAACACATATGTTTCATCCCCTAATTACTAATTTCCCTGGGTTGAGAGAGTGACCACATTTTTTATCCATACGTAAAAGGTTTCCATCTGTATATGAACACTTCCAGACAAACAATATTGATTACCAATACCCAAGAAGTTTAGTCATTACACACATAATTTTAGGAAAGTAACTTACACTTACAGCAACTAGCAATCTCTAATTATCCACTTGAAGTTAATCTAGGTTCCACTGCCGTAATCACCAAAAAGCAGCCTCACTAAATTAATTAACTTTTTAGAACAATCAATTTGGTTAACGTTACATAATTGTATGCTTCTTCTCTAAAAACCCCAAGTGAATTAGAGCTATTTATCTAGCATTTCTCAAATTTTCTAACAAAACCATTTGATAAGAAAAGACAGGACAATAAGCAACCTGCAGTCCCATCATATTCACAGTTGCTGGAATGTCCATATTGTGGTGAGCTTCAAACAACTCCAAAACTAATGAGTTCCAATAGTCCAAGCAGACCTGCCAAAATTCGATCTAATGTTTATCAAGCATTGACAAAAGGAAAGCCACTTAAGGAATTCTAAGGTGGATCCTAAAACTCACCTTAAAAACTTCATTATCATCCACATATGAGATATTAATGAGATACTCAAGACCCATTAACAGCATATTAATGTTCTCTTGTGTAGATTCTAATATTCGTATATGAGACTGCACCCAGAAAAAGGATATCCATCAGAAAAGAAACATAAAAAGTAAGGCCAAATCCAGCCATCAATCCCCTGATTTTTTAAGCAACACGGTACAGTAGTTTAAGTAAGAATGAGTTCAATTAGATGACAAAAAATCTATGAATCCATATGCAATTAACACGAAGCTCAATCTACTAATTAACACGAAGCTCAGTCTTCTATGATAACTGAGCATACACTACAATAGAGTGCAGAATCAAGTAAGATTTCCTAAATTGAAAGTGTCTTATTTATACAGGTTAGCCTAACTAGCTCCCTTGAATGAGACTTGCAACGCGTTATCCAAATGCCGCATTAGAAAGCTAATTATATACATCATTCCACGTTTCAGCAAACATTGCCATTGCCACTACAAGATGTACCAACCATCATAACTCAACTCCAGAAAAAAGATTCAAGTGTTCCCCACCGACAAAGGGACTATAGCATCGTGTCTCGAGAGAATCCAGAAAATCAAATGAAACGAGCTCATTTATTATTATGCACTTTGGTCAATATGTTAATATCATTAAAGATTCGCTTTGGTCATCCAATGCCATGCAAGTGTCACTATTACATTTTCATAACTGACATGCAAAAAATAAGAGCTTGTTCTTTAGAGCTTTATCAAATCAATAACAACCACATATTCTCCACAAAAAACAAAATTTCACAATTCCCAATGATCTTTCTTTACATTACCACCACACATTCTCCTATAAATTCAAAACTCTTTACCATAAAGCTCCCAAGAACAAGCTCTAAATCTGATGACTCTTCCTGACTGTATACTGAAGACAAGTTGATGTGCAAGTGGGGAAATATTACCTTAAAAAACGACGTGAAAAACAATGCCAAGTTCTGTATAAATGCCTGGACAAATAAGAGAAGGATGTGTTACTCTCAAGAAAAATTATAGAAACCGTGAAAAGTAAAAATGATTCCATAATGATCATAGGGTTACCTGCTCCTCGCTATTCCCATTTGCATAAGCCTCTGGAAAATTTGTGCTCGGTGGTAGAATAGTCTTAAGAGGCCAATGAAAAGTATATCAGAAATCAAGCATAAACTCCATGAAAATTAAAGCAAATTTTAATTTGTTACACAGTATCATGAAACAATTAATAGTGTGTACAGAAGTCATCTGAGGAATCCTCCCAAAAAACCCATCAATGTGATGATCACACAGATGCCGCAACAAGCATTTTACAACTCGGATTTAAAAATTCCAAAAAGTATTTATCAAACCTAAAAGAATATCTGTGGCGTTTCAAAAAAATGACTAGCTAAATATTGCATTGATCTTCACTACCTGCAATTGCACCATGAATATATTATACATCTTCACATATTGCATGTTGTAAAAATCCTCAATACTTAAGGCCGCAACCTGTTTGAGTAGTAGCAAGTGCAATCAGCGTCAATCTTGTGATGATTCAAAAAATATTCACATGAGAAGGACAAATATACCTCCGTCAGGCATTGAAGAGTGAGGTTGCGATAAGCAGGCAAGGGAAAGAATTTGAGTAGTGTTTCAAGCTGTCAAACAGGTTGGACAATAAGGTCAAACATTAGGATAGAAACGTCAATTATCTCCAAATTCAAGATATAAAAAAAAAAAAAAAAAAAGAAAAACACAACTACATTCCTTCGTCTAAACAAGTAACAAGATTAAAGGATGAGATATAGACCAGAGGTGATTCAAAAATATAGCCCAGAGGAATCCAAGAGAGGAAAGCATGCAATGTTGACAGCGTAGCCCTGATAAGCTCAGCTCTTTGAGATGCTGATAATACGTACAGGCATAACTCATGAATGAGCTGAAACTCACTGTAAATAGACAACAAATTCAGAGCATTAGACAGGTGTCGGGTTATATCATCAAAAGAAATCTTAGATGTCAACCATTCACTCAAAGATGTGGCCCTTGAAAAAACCTTATAGCACATGTATACCTGTTTAATGATTGTTTTAACTCTTTGATCTTCTGTTGAGTCATTTCACCTCTTGAGAAGTCAAAGACCTCTTCACTTAAAAGCTGAGTAAAATCTCAAGTCAAGATAATGAACTTAATCAAGAAAATCACGGAGAACAGGGTGTCTGCTTACTTTCAATATAGCCATGCAATTCTCACAAATGGTTAGATCGTTTTGGCCGCTGCCACTAAGTCAGGTATGAAGCTTTGCCACCTGGACGGCCACTCATGCTTCAATATCTGCATATGAAGAGATGAACACAAGTAAGATAGCATATAAAAGAAATACAAGGGTTTTTTAAAAACATAAAACATATGCACAAATAAAGAACTGAATGATTACATAGCATTACCTGGACTAATATAATATTTAGTTTGTTGACGTACAGCCTCTCCCGTCGGAAAGACATCTCATCACTTGATAACTAAGATCAACAAATGAAATAATGAAAGTATTGGTCATAAACCTCAACTGAGATATGCAGGAAGCAAATGCCAGTAACATCCGCCCCAAAATGGTATGGATTAATTACCTTAACTATAACATCCGATATATAGTTTTTCATGCCATCTCTTTGTTCTACAGGCAAGGCATTCCATCTGTACTTGACAACACCTTCCAGAACCTATAGGTGGAAACTCAGCAAGAGATTCCTATTATCATTGTTGCTAAATAACATAATAAAATAGATGTCATAGACAGGCTTCTCTGATTTTGTCAATTCTCACAACACCTGAGATTGGTGCTTCGAAGAATCTTTACCACGTTTGGGGAGCTGAATGCTAAATCATGAAATTTTAATTGAATTTCTACTGTCTTAAATTAATTTATGATGATACAAATAGTCAGCTCCAAAAGTAGTTACAATCTGGTGGATAAAAATAGCAAAAACTACATTGACCAGGCATATTTACTGACATAGTTCTTTTTTTCCGAGGTCAACGCGTCCAAAACAAGCTCTATGGATAGTAGGGCAAAAAACACAATTATGTTCTCGATATCAGTATCAAAATGCAAGCAAATAATGTGGTTCAAAAAGTGCCGCAGTGGTTTAGATGCTCACATTCCGGGCGGCATGTCCCGGGTTCAAACCACACCTACCCCTTCCCTCCCCTCCCATCTCCCTAACACCCATGATGATACAATATCATATAATCAAAAAAACTCAACTACAAAATTCAAATTGGAAATTGTATGTGGCCATTAACATCCAAAAATACACTTAAACCCATCAGCAAGAGAGGTGTCCTCTTCCAAAGACCTATTTCAAGACTTAGTGTGGAACTTATACATCGAGTTCGTCAGCTTTCATATCCAGTGTGCCGATGCTTAAAGGGAGGAATCTGGTTCCAACTTGCTCGACAATTGTGCCATATGCAAGCTTTTAGTACGAAGGCATCAAAGGTAAAAACAACCAAATAATTTCAAATGCAATTGAGGCACATGCACAAGAAACAAGATCTAGATAAATATACAAATGATATTTAAGCAAAAACCAAGTCCACCATACAAATGCAATAAACTACACGTAAATATCATGACTAACACTGACCTGCAAAGCAAAATATTTAGTGTTCAAGTTTTGCGTATTTGATAGAATGTGAACCACTTGTAGCCACATCTCTGGATTGTTTTGCAGATCTCGCAAGATATGGTCTGCCGCAGCTCTCTGTATCAAAAGTAGCACAATGGAAGAACATGAAGAAAAAGTCAGTTCTAACATTGACATAAAGTTCATAGCTAATATTTCTGTAACCTAACAGTAAATGGATAGCTTTCCTTCTTTGTCGCGGGATCTCCTACTTACAAGCAGATTTAGACACTACTTCATTTTAAAAAGAAATAAGCCATTAACTAAGTATACATCGTGCTATTACGGATAAGAAGAATAAAAGTAAACAATGAGTTACAAGTACATGCGCTTCCAGAGAAGACCACTTAATAACAATGAATTCAGAAATAAGAATTCAGGATGAGTGAAAAGACCACAAAAGCAGCTTTCGTGAACATGATAAGTTGGAACGTAGGATGTGACCAAAGTTATGATCCCCAAGTCCAGAGTCCACACTTCTCAAAAACAAAAGAAGTCAAGCAAATACTTGTACCCAATATATTAGAGATAAAATGTATCATTTTCTTTGTTAGATTTGATGCAGGGTCGCATCTCATTGACGTTCACAAGAAATACACTGTTTTTGGTTTTTGCCTCTAGCCACCTTCCAAACACATTCTTGAAATGCAATGCTTTTGGGAACTTACTTAGACATATATAAATCATGGCCTGATCATCTAAATCTAAAATGTCCTCCCTTAGATTTATCCATTAGCACAGAGACATGAGTATGGAACCACTGCTTTAATGACATTCAGCCAGACCCATCAAGAGCAGCTAATAATCCATCTAAATTCAGCACGATCATGTCAACAATTACATTCACAGAACATCAAACGAAGTTTCTAAATGCCGCAAAGAAGATGCAAGATTCACCTCTACAGATTTTAAATTTCCTTGTATGTCTTTGAACCATGAGCTAGCTCCTCATTGGTTAATTTCACTCATGGAACCACATGATGACACATCATAATTCCACACTTGATGTTATGCACACCTGACACACGTGATAATTGTTGCCATTTGTGAATCTTAATTTAAGTTTGGTTCAGTTTATGTTTCTTGCCCAAAGTTCTAACGTTTCCAGAGCTTAGAAAAGGCATGCCTTAATTTAGGATTATAAAATGCCTGAATTATGAAAAAGACACTGAAAAGGACTTATTACCATGTGATGGACTATGTAGGTAACTTGATAGTAATTTAGCTTAAACTATTATTAGTTTCATGATATTATATATATACCTTTGAAAAAGAAAATTCAACAAGAAAAATTTTCCCATTTTAGGAGCTCATTTGTGGCATATTATACAATTACCATTTTTACTATGATTGGATTTGCTTAACATGGGTAACCTGAAGGCACATTGAGCCATGCGTAACAAGTTACCATAATCTCGGTTCTTTACCAGCAACATATGTACGTCTCAGCAGTTTCCAAGTTAACAGTGAACCATCCAACTGGCAGAATACCATATATTTCTAGATGTTAAAAATTCTCACTAAGAAGGATTCTTCATTTCAATCAGATTTCTACCCCCTAGACGCAAGCTAGAGGCACAAAAACATAACATTTAATAGACCATCTTTATCTTCATTTAACAGATTTCAAAGGTAAAGAACAATTATCAAAAAAACTTGCCAGCATTGCAGAAATTAGTAAATATCCCGCGAAGCTCCATAAATATCTTCTAACACATGTACAACTCAATGCACATGCGCAGAGCAAAACCAAAGGTTTCAAAAGTTATGTCACCTTCAGTGTGGTGGCAAAGAAGTTGGGTGAAGGTTGCAGAATTGTTTGCCTTTCTACTTTTCTAGATCCCCACAATATATAGTTCTAAGAGAATTACGCTTCATAATACTCTCCCCATCCGTAAAAAAGAATTAAGATATCCTCCAGAACCAAGTGCATGTGGCAGAATTCATGGTGTCCAACAGCCTTCAGGTTTTTATGACACGAACAAGCTACTGGCCACCAACAGACCAGTTAAAACTTCATTTGTCAAAGAGATAGTAACCAGTTCTCGCAGATAAATTAATTCAGCAGGGAAGAAACCGTAGCTTCTTTAACACTTCATGCTCAATCAAAAACTCTTAAGTAAATAACTTCTCATTCTACATATCTCAAGACTTCCCGAACCCAGAAAAAGTGAAAAAGAAAAATTAAATGCTGATAGGGAAACAAGTAAATTAAACGTGAATATGAGAGAAAACAAAAACAAAAATAGTTTTAGACCTCCTCTTTAGATCCGGTGCCATAGAAAGCTGCCACTGTGGCATCGAGCAAAGCAACGTCAATTGGCTGACTCAAGTCCCGTAGCTTCTCTGCCGCCATGGCGAGATCACCAATCACGTATTAAACCAAGCAAAAACTACTTATCCAAAACCCTAAAGAGCAGCTGTACAGTACCAAATATATATTTAGAGAGTTTAGGTGTCTGCGTGTGTGTGTATATAGAGAGAGACGGGGGCGAGGGAAGGGTGAAAAATTGGAATTAAAAAGACAGCTTCAAATTGAAGCAGAGAGCTTTAGGGAGAGAGAAACTTCGAAAATAGTTAAACGCTTCCCTCACTTTATGCAGAGAGGCTCGAGAAGGGGCTGGGTTACGTGTGTGCTTGTAGCGCATTGGGCTTGAAGAAGGCCCGTAACGGAATCACAGCCGTTTGAACATATACATGAGACACTTATACAAAAACTTCCATAAAATTAGAGCATCTTGTTTGAAATTTTACATAAAAAACTTATTAAATCAATATTAATTATGTATTCTTCACAGGAAAATGAAACTTTCACGTCTCTTAATAATTTTTCTTTATATTCCAACCACACATTCTCCTATAATTATAAATCTACAAAATATAAAGTTAAAAAAAACAAGCTCTTAAGTGAAAATATGTGTGCTTGCCTAGAGTCTTTAGAGGGAAAGGAATGCCAAGTTATGGAGGGGGCAAGCTCAAGCTCCAAAACAAATGGTGTATAGTAGGTTATTAGTCTTTCTGGATTGGATGGAGGCATCAAAAAAAAAAAAAAAAGGACAGAACGAGATGGTCCTTTTTAATGATCTCCTCCTTGTTGTTAACTAATTAATTGATTAATTGTAGGATAAATTTAACATATGATCCTCAATCTTTACACTTTGTATCAACTAGGTCCTCGTTCTTTTTTTTTCAATGTTGTGAGTTTTCAATCCTTCATAAATTCACATATAACGTCCTTAATCCTATAAAAATAACATTTATACCCCTACTCTTTAAATAAAAATATAATAGTTTTTTAAATAGTAAAAAAATTAAAAATTAAAAAATAAATTTTTCGCAATTACTGCTCGTCCAACCCCACCCAAAAAATCGGAAATAAAATTTCAACTAAAAAAAATGGGCTACCTTTTTCCATTTCGAAGTTACAGGGAGAGCCGGCAACAAAGGGGAATTGGGAAGCTCCAGCCAAAGATCAAAGAGACGACCAAATGTGTACAAAATTCCACTGGTTTTCGCTTAGGGTGGCATTGGTCTACGAAGTGGGGGGAGGTTGAGTGACCGAGATGAAACAGTGGTGGGAATCAAGTTTTACTAGGAAAAAATTCATCTTCAAAGCTCAAAACGGAATGATCTGGCTATTAAAACAAAAGGGGGTTTGAGTTTGGAGCTCGACCTGTTACACTATAAATGGTACAAAACGAAAAGATGACTTCTTTTTCATGCTTAATATGGTGGTTTTGGTTGAAGAATCGAGGTGGATTGAGTGATGAGCCGAGAGGGAGGCAGACCAATGATGATGGCTTGGCTCTCATATGTTTATCTTTTCCGTCTCTTCTTTCATTTGATTTTTTTCGAGATTTTTTCGTTTGAGGCAATTCTTTATATAATTTGAGAAATTCGCCATCGTGTATCTATACTTTCGATATGAACCCTGTGAAAACAATGAAAATAGACAAGTTAATTGAGAAAAGAAAACTTATGGTTATTTTTTCAAGCATTTAATTAGCTTCTAGGAGTGGTCCTAGAGTCAATATTTTAAGTTTCTTCATGGTCATGTAATATATTAAAATAATAGGAAAATTTTTAAAAACCTTTCATGGGTTTTGTTACCAAACTTCTTGTCCCGTATGGCCTGTAGGGATGTACACCACATGAATTTTATGAATGTCATGTGTATTTAAAGTACACATAGTGTGCATCCATATACGCCATATAGGATGAAAATTTTTGTTACAAACCACTTGGAGATTTGATAGGTATTTATTTGTGATGTTTAATCCCCCTACATATGTCGTTAATTATGTAATATTGTGCTTAAAAGTTCGTATTTACGTTTATTTTGGTAAATTATAGGTTAAAATCCAAGAGAAGTCAAAAGGGATGAGTTTAAATCAACTTTGCACGAATTATGAAGTTTGGGGACCAAAAAGAGCGCAATGGAAAGTTGAAGGCACAAAAAGAAAAATCCATGAAGTGCGCGGTCGAAAACAGAGAATGTTCAGAACTTGCGGCCATCTTCCGATCTCGCATGCAACCCTAAGAGGCCCATTTCAGATAGAGAAAGAATTTCAAAGATCCATGCGCCACATGTTTTGTTTTGCGTACATTTTTGTATTTTTCCTATTTTATTTAGAATTCTTTTTATGATAAATTTAGTATACGAATTTTATTATTTTATTAAGTTTTCTTGAATATTATATATAGAGGGTAAGCCTAATTTTGAGATATTCACATATACATTAAAATACTTAGTATCTTTGAGATTTATATTGAAGTTTGGTATAGTTTTTGAAGAAAAGTTTGAAATTTAAGAGTATTTGTGCAATAATTTTTTTCTCATGCTTTATTCATCAAAATCCAATTATGTATTCTTACTTTTAAGTGTATTAATAACAAGAAACTCTTGTTAATTAATGTATGATTAACTAATTTCGAGATGTGTAGATAATTAATTACGTGGCTATTTGATTCTCATTATTGACATTGATTTATAATGAAAAATTATAATGAGGTGGAATGAATGGTATAGATTTAATAGAATTTTGAAATTTGTGGTTATAAATGAACAGCTGTCAAATCAGAGTAAGTGAAATTATAAGGAGAATTGATAAAGAGAATCAAACAATCTCTATGTGAAATTCGATCGTTAACTAATATTGACTTTTGTTGAATCAATAGACGAGTAGCTAGGGAAATCGATAGTGGTGAAATTGTGAGTCCCAAGTTCTCAAAAATCTTGAAGAGAACTTTTAAAAATAATTTACTTGTTCTTAACTTGCTTTATTTTTACTTTTATTTATATATTTGTTTTTACAACAAATTCAAATTTCAATTGTTTCAACTAGAGAGAGTTGAGTGTTCAATACTTAAATCTTTCATAGTGGGACGATAACCCAGACTCAAAATCCACTTTATTACTTGTTCGACAAGTACACTTACAGATTGCACACAAATATTTTAACGAACAAGATTTTAAAAAGAGACTCTAAAATAATAGTGAAGAATATTGAAGCATAATTCCCTAAAAAAAATATTGAAGTAGAATTAGAAAAAAGGTAAAATTTTTGTAGACTCATGGAGAAATTATTTGGTCAAATTACGAAGAAATTATACCATTCGTTTTTCTTTCAGTATACATTACTAATATTATATATTTAATTTAATACTCCATTAATATTAATAATTAATAATAATTATTATAATAATCACTAATCCTATAAAAGAGCGAGAATCGTAAAAAATATGACTTGATTTTCGAAAATACCCCTAAAGTTATCTGAGTGTTTTGTTGTCAGCCACACAATCTTACCTCTCGATTCTTCTTTGATTGTTCTTCTTGGAATTCATCGACCTCGCAAGCTCTCTCTCTCTCTCTCTCTCTCTCTCTCTCTCTCTCTCTCTCTCTCTCTCTCGATTCTTTTAATTGTTCCTACAAAAGAGTGAGAATCGTCAAAAATATGACTTGATTTCCGAAAATACCCCTAAAGTTATTTGAGTGTTTTGTTGTCAGGCACACAATCTTACCTCTCGATTCTTCGTCGATTGTTCTTCTTAGAATTCATCGACCTCGCAAGCTCTCTCTCTGCGTGAACCTTTGCTTTCATCAATCGATTTCAAAGTCGTCAACCACACACAAACACCCCGTCTTTCTCTTTCTCAACTCCCTTCTTTCATCAAATCGATTCGTACGCCGCTCGATTAGGGCTTTTTTGGCCAGAAATTGTCTAGTTGGGAGGATAGCAATTGCAGGCAGGTGTTCCGTTTCAGGCAGTGTGTAAGTTCTGAGCTAGGTTTTATTTTGTTAATCAAGTTCATGTTGTTTGGTTTTTCATTTTTTTCTCCCATATTTTCTTTGTGTTTGTGGGTTAGATTGGACTGTTTGAGCTCGACGTTGGCTGGTCCCCATCATTTCGTGTGCTTCCTTTTACTGGCAAAGTGCACCACAAAGTTGGAACAGTATGAAGCTATCCTTTTCACTATCTATCTGGTGCAAATGTTTGTGGATTTTGGATTTTTTTTTAACCCACTATTTGTTTGGGGTTTTCGTTTTTTTAATTCTTGAAACAAACGGTAGCCAATGGTTCTTAATTATGTTCATCAATCATGCAAGAACTAACATTATTTTTTGTTACACAACTTGTCCCAACAACAAAAACTATCTACGTTAAAGTAGTCAAGGTTCTGGGCTTCTAATTCTCTTGAAGATAGGATTTTTTTTTTCACATAATAGTAGGATTCTATTTTTATGTGGAAGAATCATAGCTCAAAAATCCAAACGTGAGATACAATTTTATATATGCAAAAAAAAAAATAAAAAATACAGAGAGAGGAAGTAATGAGCCTTACCTCCAATGGAAATACATTTCAAAAAACCAACCAAAATACTACATGTCTATATAATCTTTTTACGGATGCACCTTAAATGAATAAAATCAGCCTATACTCAACTTTACATATGCACTATAAGCAATCACAAAATATAGATTAAAAAACATCATTTTAATCACTCTGCCTCTTCCTTGTACTTAACTCTGACCGCATATGGGATAACCCTTCTGCCTCTTGATGACCCGTAGAAGTAATTTCTTAACATGAAATAGATCACAAAGAATGGGATGGAGATAAAAGTCAAGGCACCTTGTGAGTGTGAGCTGTGAGTTGTGACATACCTTCTTCCACTAAAAAACACATAATTAATATTTATTTATTTTGTACCTATTAAATTTAAAATCAATAATAAATGCATGATTAATGAAGTTAGGCCCTATTAACAAATTCTATTTTAAGATACAGATTTGATCAAAGTTTCATCTAGCACGTAACAACTTTTCGAAACAATTCACATGAAATTACCCACTTCCATTAATTAAAGAAAAAAGTTCAAAATTCAATTGATTCTCATCCATATTATTTATGAGCGTCAGGTTATGTCCCTACTCCCCAATCCCCATATATATGGATATCTATGAAAGGATAGGTATTCACTAACTTCTTCATATTATTTATTTACCTCTAAGTATATATTATCGAATTCTCTAAGTATATATTATCGAATTCACCCTCTCTTCACCTAAGAGTAATGGCATTGTTATACCTTTTAACAAAGTCCCACATCTCAGCTTACATATACTGAAGTTTCCAAGGTCCTCTGTTTTGATCATTGATGAGGCTAATAACTACTTTAGATCAGATTCAATACAAATCGGAAATCACTTCTTCATTTTGCAAATTTTAAGTCGAGATTATATAGCTTTTAGCTTCTATAATAGTTCCACCTTCTAGCTTTTCACAGTATGCAAAAATTACCTGACCATGCTGATTTCTAACAATACCTCAAGCTGCCACTCCTTGTTTCCCTTTTATATTCCCATCAATACTCAACTTGACAAAATTCTGATCAGGTTTCAACCACATTATAGTAGCTATTTGTGGGTTGTCAGGACTTAACATTTGTATGATTAAATCTAGGATCGCATGCTCGGTTTGCTAACTCTGCATTTTCAAATCTATCTTAAAATAAAGAGATAGAGAATAGACGCTTTAGTTCCAACTTTAGGAGAAAATCTTCAAATTTTATAGTTATGTTTTTTTCACAGCATGAACAAACAAGAATTCTATTGCAAAGCGTATGGTATCATACTTAAATGACAACCACACCTTTGATTATTTTGTTGAAGAAGTAAAAAAATGATCACAGATGAGAGTCCTGCATGGTTATGCTGGTTCAAGGATATTATATATAGCCTACACGACGCTCTTCCGATCTAAAAGAAAATTCGTAAGTCTGCGTTTCTACACAATGAAAGGATACGGTTGCTAAACTTTTTATTTGTTGACAGGCACATGCTAGAAGTCATAGACTTAAAGTTTAATTTGTTTAGGAGGCAGATTTATTTACATAAGTATAGTCCTAAATGTAGCCCTCACACCTGCAAATAATTCATTTTTTTGTTTGATTTTCTCACCCATTTTTGCATTTTGACCACCAATGTAATCAAAACTGAGTCAAAATTTTTCGAACAGCAATGAAATTACCCAAGTCAAACAAACACATCATAAAGGATATGGCATGGAGCTGTTATGCTTTAACGGGAAGATGAAAACAACCTGCTCGATTTAAACATAAATAAATGAGTGAGTGACAGTTCTTGAGTTGCTCAAGTAGGGGAAAAAAGTGAAATCAATAAACTGATCTGAATACACTCATTAAAATTAAGAACATAAAAACTAAAAAAATATATTATGCCCAAAAATTAGGCCATAACAAAGATCAGTCGACTATCTTCAAGAGGAACTCCGTATAACTGATCCTAAAAGCAATAAGAATTGGACATAAGTTTTGTTAAAATTAGGCGAGAAATTTTAATTTATTAAGTTAAATTAATGATAGCAATGAGTTACCAATTTTAATGAGTTTACTGCAATTTGAAAAATAAAAAGCAGCGAATATTCAAGCTCACGTTTCCATGATGACAAGTGCAGGATGCTGCCTTCAGTACTTTACCTGTTCATTTGTAGTGTTTTTAAGGTCCAAGTTCAGTTGCATCTTCCTTATAGCATTTCTCGTTTTATTTTATGATGTGTATATTTTCACTATTGAATAGAAATCAAAATCTAGAGGAGTTGTCAACTTATACATGATTCTTTTTCAGCATTTATCTTTCATATATTTTATTGCATTTCTTCTATTTAAACTCTATTTTATATTTTAAAAATTTGTGTTTTTAGTATGGATGTGGGCACATCAGAGAAGTTAGAAACTCAGAATAAGAGACACAGAGAACTGTATACATTGAGTAAAAATGAAATTAATGAGAGACGACGTGAATTATATATACAGAAAAAGAAGCAGCGCATCAGAAGTAAGTTTACCAAATCATATATATATATATCACTACTATATGTATTCTCTTTGATATTATATATAAAATATATTCGTGCATGCCTTTTGTAGCTTCCAGTATTCATTTCGAGGCTACGACAAAAAGATACAAGCCATTTGCTTACACAATGGAGGAAGATGGTGTACCTTAGAAAGGTGAGCAATTTTGTGCTTTTGATCTATTGGCTATTGAAGATTTAGATGGAAATTTTATGACACACAAAGT
>CAVNYN010288471.1:3046-31267 GCA_963692815.1 Nyctanthes arbor-tristis | reverse complement strand
TCATATCACTTGTTTACTATTTATTTATTTTTCTTATCTATAAATTTTTAGTCTATTAGAATTTAATGGCAGTACAGTCTTTTTAAGTCAAAAGGTCAATAGTACAAAAAGGTGAGATTCAAGGTTAGAAATGCAAAAATAAAGGTTAAGGCTATAAAGTATAGCGAGTTGAAAGTTTAGTAGGGTGCCAATTTGCCATATGTATTCTGTTTAACATAATTATTAGGTTTCGTGATGTTTGATACATCATATGAGATATATATATATATATATATATATCTTTTAAGATTTTTAATGCGATTGAGAGAAAATTACATTTGAATTTGTCTATTCGCTATGACTAATTCTACAAAAGCTTGCCAATAGGGAGTAAAGTAAAGATGAATACCAAGCATGCATATATGTGAAAGAGGTTGATTTAAAAGTTTAAACAAACATTAGATTTTCAAAATGACTTTCCACATGTAAGCTAAGCCCCTTTTGATATTTTTTATCTTTTTTGGATGATTCTAGAATTTTAGGGGCAGAGATAATGACTTAAACCCAAGTCAAATAACTTAGTAAATAGGTGCCGTTACCACTTGGACAATACCCTTAATCTGTCCACCTAAAAAAATTAACTGTAAAAAATACAGGTCCGTTTGATTAGATTTATAAAATCAAATTATAAAGAGAATTTATAAAGAGTGAAAATGAGTAGTGGAGATTTAATTGAAATTTGAAATGTGTGGTGATTATTGAGTAATTGTCAAATCAACAGTCAAATCATAGTATGTGAATTTATAAATAGTCAAAATAAAAGATACCAAACAAAGCCTAAGAGGATTAAAAATACAAATATGGTAGTCATATGAATGAAAGTAATGGTAGATTGTTTTGCTTAGCAAGCAACAACAAAATTTTTTCCTCCTCCAACTAAACTAACCTCAATTTTATGTATTTTCGACCAAAAAAAAAAAAAAAAAACTTCAATTTCATGTATTCTACACACACGCCCTGGTGGCAATTAAGAAGTGGACTAAAATTGTGTGATTTTGTGACTGTGTGACTATCCTTGAAGGCCTATACTTATACTCTATATAATTCATCGGATTCAAGAAGAGCTACGTATAATTGATCATTAAATTCGTGGCATTAAAATTTGACCAGAGACCTTTACCTTGTAATAATTCCATGTAATTGCTTTAAATAAATATGCGTATCAATTGCTCTTGAAGTTTAAATTATTCCAAATAGAGTGCAATTAACTTCTTCTGCATTATTAATGCTAAAATCTTACTTTTATATATAAACGTTTAACGATTATTATATGGAGATATTTCTTTATGTTTTCAAGTCTCTTAATGTGCATACGCATTATGATCTTGTAAAAGCAAACGACTCGTTCAACTAACTAGATTTGATCATGTCATATATTTTTCTCATCGATGATGTCCTTAAATTCATTTTAATTATAAGAAAATTATGTCAAAACCACGTCTATTTTTTAGCAGACTAGAAAGAGAAAAATAAAAAATGAACTACAAAACTATTGATATCAAAACCGGTAGCCCTGTTTGTTACCATATGGTTGGTGTCGTTTTTAGAAGCATTACAAAACTATTGGGGTCATTTTCAGGCAACCCCATTACTTTTGAACTTCAACACTGTCGAGACAGCAATAGGTTTTTGGGATCATTTGAAATGACTGGTAGTTGTTTTCGATTCTTTCAAACTGACCCCTGAAAAACTAGTAGGTTGATAATTTTGTGATATTGTTTTTAGTCCTTGGAATTTCAAAAATGTGCTTAAAAGATCGTATCGAAATTATTAAAGGTGGTTTAATTAGTTAGGACTTTAAGAGAGGAGAAAAAAAGAAGTTTTTACTCCAGACATCTCAAAATATTTAAGTCTTCTTGGGAACTTGAAAGGGAGTAGTTTTAACTTCAAACCCCCAACACGCGTGAAGTTTTTATGACCAAACATATATGGTGAACCAATTAATAGACCTAATATATCAGTCAAGGAGAGCCTAGCATTCATTTACAGTAATAATTTTAGGGAATTATTTTTATCTGACATAAACAAGTAATATGTTAAATGGTTAATTTCACAAAAGGTCCCCAACCTTGGGTTAAGAATCAATTATGTTCCTAACCTTTTTTTTTTTACTCTTCTGGATCCCTAACATGTTATAAATGAGCATGAAAAGTCCCATTTTGCACTATTTGGCCAATTTTTTTAAAAAATTATTATTATACCCTTAGTTTATTAACTTTAAAAATAAAATATTTAAAAATAATAAAAAATTAAAAAAAGGGAAAAAACCCACCCCACCCCTACCCCAATCCCACCTCTCCTCTCCTCCCTCTAAGAACTACATGAAACGGTAGCAAAAATACTTTCGTTTTCGGTAGCCAAAATCCGAGGGGGGTGAATCCCCTCTCCCCATTTGCTACCGAAAACAGGCTATTTCTAGCAGCAAATGAGGGAACTCATCTCTCCCCCCTCCCAAAAAAAATGCTGCCATTTCTGGCGGCATGTGCACCAAAGATTGAGAGGTGAACCCTCTAAAAATGCTGTAGGAAACGGCAGCATTCCCTCCCCCCTGCTGCCAGAAATGGCAACAAAATACTACCGTTTCCAACAACAAAAAAGTGTGGGGAGGATCCTTCCCAGACGGCAGTAAATGGGAGATTCACCTCTACCTTTTTGCTAATGCTGCCATTTCTGGCAGCATTTTGAGGGGGTGAATTCACTTTTTGCTGCCGAAAATGCTGCCAAAAAAAGGCAGTAAAAATACTGCTATTTCTAGTAGCATTTTGAGGAGGGCTAAATTAGCTGTTTTCGGCAATAAATGGGGGGATTCACCACCACCTAAGCCGCCAGAAACGGCAGCAAAATGTCATCATTTCTAATGGTTCTTGGAAGGAAGAGAGAAGAGGTGGGGTGGGTGGGGTGGAGGTAGATTTTTTCCTTTTTTTTAAATTTTTTAATATTTTTAAATATTTTATTTTTAAAGTTAATAAGCTAAGGGTATAAATCGTTACTTTTTAAAAACCAAATAGTGCAAAAAAGCAGTGGCGTAGCCAAGACGCCGACTGAGTGGGGGCACAATTTAACTATAAAAATTTTGTGTAACATGTACTTTGTTTATATCAAAAAGTTAATTGTTTTTAATATCGTATTCTTTATTGGAAAAATGATACTTTTAAAACATATTCATTATATAATATATCAATAAATTTATAAAATTTTTACGATTTGAGTTTTTACTAATCCAATACTAGCTACTTTTCCATTCAAAGTATACTAGCTACTTTAATCTATATTATCCATTGTTCTCTAGTAATTACTATATAAAAATTACAAAAGCATAATATATTTAAAAAACAAAAGAAAGTAATATCATGGTTGTGGGGGCAAGTGCCCCCATTGGCCCCCACCTCCCTCCACCACTGCAAAAAAGGACCTTTCGTGCATAAGGTTAGGGACTCAGGAGAGTGAAAAAAAAGATTAGAGACTTAGTCGATTTTTAACTCAAAGGTTGGGGACCTTCTGTGAAATTAACCCTATGTTAAATTAGTCTTTGGGATTAGTGTTTGTCGGCATTTAAACCTACAACATGCACATAAGTAACCCATTTAAAATGATCAATTGAGTTGTCTCACACATATTCATGTTAGATAAACATGTTTCCTAAAATTATCCAGGAATAAGGGAATTTTCTGTTTGAGATATAAGAGCTAAACTGATCAGTTAATTAACCTTTACCCCAAAAAAAAAATATTGGGAGCGGGTGATGAATGAGCGTAAAGCTGACAGGCAAAATGAAAAAAAGAATAACAAATTGCAGAAAGTAATGATTTTGGACGGAAATGGTAATTCATTATGTCTTCTTGTTATAAAAGTTAAAGCAATCTTTACAGGCACTATATGTATTTGATTGTTATCCTATTTCAATATATATAAATATCCTTCCCATCATGACACCATGCTCTTCCTCTTCACCAATCTTATAACTCAATCTTTCATTATTTGAAGCAAAGTGAGTAACATTTTGTTGCTCCTAACTTAATGATAATTCCAGGAAAACCAAGATTCAAAATTGATTGGTTAATAACTGACTTTGAAAGTTGATCTTTTTCCCTCTAAATTGAACATGACAACCGTTCCATTGAAGTCCAAAGATGAATCTCCACTGTCAAGGATGACTATTCACTACTAGCTGTTGTCCCGAAATTTTAGAATTTTTTATTGCATCAAAATTTCAGAATTTTTCCTCAATATTCTCATCATTCTCTTTGATTCAATTAGAAATTGAAGAAATTGTTGATTTCTTTTTGAAATTAGTGATTAATGATATCAATTTATATTTTAGGGTTTTGATTTGGGGCTTTCCTATGGCTTTGAGTTTCGTGGTTGTGGTGGGTGGTCATGGTGGTCGTACTGTTTCCAACGAATCTAATGGTTATTTTGTGTGTGGCTAGCGGTTATGGTGATTGACGGTTGATGTGGTGAGTGGTGGTGGAGGTGTATTGTGCATAGTGTTTTGGAGAGATGTGGTGGTGAGTTGTGGTGGAGGTGTATTGTAACTCACTATTCCGGCTAGTTGTTGTGATGACGGTGGTGTGACTGGTGGTCTTGTAATAATTTTTGACCAACAAAAAGTCACAATATTTGGTCACAGTCACAACTACAAGAAATTAGTGCTTATGCTACAAAAAAATTTTGTTTGGAAAAGCTTGAATTTGTAGGCAAAAGCCTTTCCAACCAAAAGTACGTTGTAGGCAAATTTGTATCGCAAACATTGTGGGGAAAGAGCTTAGATGACGAAATTGAAAACTTTGTCACGTAAAAAATAACCCGACAAATCCTTCAACGACAAATAGAATTTGGATGCTAAGCCTTTTCCCCACAAATATATTTATGGACAAAAGTTATTTTTCTCAACTGATAATTTTTGTGTCGAAAGATATTTCTATGCTAAGGTTTGCCCCCAACAACCTTAATCCGTGGAGGGCAAAAAATGCTGCCACCTCTGGCAGTAAATGGGGGAATTCACCTTCCCTTCCTCCTCCAAAAGAAAAATGCTGCCAAAAAATGGAAGCATTTTTCCTGTCGAAAACGGCAGCATTTTGTTGTCGCTCCCATCAGCAAAAAAAGGGATGACTGCTACCATTCTGGAAGCATTTTTGGAGGGGGTAAATCCCCCTTTTGCTGATGTAAGCTAGATTTAAGTTATCCCAGGAGAGGAGATGAGATGTTATTTCATCCGTTTTTGATTGTTTAAGTCCTTACTGAGCTCAAGGCGTAAAAGAATCAATACAAAGTCAATTTCTAAAGAAAGGGATAAGATATGACTCTATCAATTCCTTAACTCAACTATACGAAACCACTCAAGCAAGGGTACGAAGTGAGTCGACTGAGTGGAAGAAGCTATACTGTGATGCAAAATACAGCGAAAGCTGAAAGTCCCGAGAAAAGGCTATTTCTTTAGAGTTTGGCACGTTGTCGGAATAGGCTGTGATGCTTGGAAGAAAGCTAATCACCCTTTCTTTATCACCGTAAGTAGCAAGAGACGGGTCTTTGTCCTTTTACTATTCTTTCACTGGATCCCCACTTTAAGGGAAGTGAGCCGAGGAAAGACAATGAAGGTTCGATTCCGTGTTCGGGTGGGTGAAATCCAGCAGCAGAAATACTGTCAATGCTACCATTTCTGGCATAATTTTTAGGGGGTGAATCCTCCCATTTACTTCCGGAAATAGGCAGCGTTTTGGCCACCAGAAAAGGCAGCATTGTTGCTGCCATTTCCTAAGGCAATTTCTTGGGAAGGAGGAGAGGTAGAGGTGTTTTTTGTTTTTCTTTTTTTTTAATTTTTTTATTATTTTTAAATGTTTTGTTTTTAAAATTAAAAAGTTAAAGGGGTATAATGGTTATTTTTTTGAAAAATTGGTGGGATAGTGACAAAAATGACCTATCATACGAATTTATGAAATATTGCGGACCCAGGAGAGCGAAAAAAAAGATTGGGGACCCAACCGATTCTTAACTCAAAGGTTGGGGACCTTTTGTGAAATTAACCCTTTGCACAAAAGGTTTTAGTTCCTTTCTCCATAAGCTGCTGCTAGTTTTCCATCTTTGACACTTGATATTGGTTCATCTCATCCTACAAGAAATTAAAAAATTCACAACTTTGTACTTAAAGTATTATTTGGAAAATTACAATTAATTATACTATCACCTTAAAGAGGAAAGGGAAAAAAAAGTGAATTACAATTTGCTTGCAAGCAATGTATATTGGGATGAGCAGATTAATCCTAGAAAATAAGCATGCAATTAGAAAATAACTTTGACACTTTCCCCGTTGGTTTTATGAATACCCAAGATACATTCTCACAAAAAATAGCACACAAGTTAATTACAAGATAACATACCTGGTTCCTTTCTACAAAATAATATTCCTTTTCCGTTTTCCTTTGTACCCTTCACCTTCTACGTTTCTATTAGCAACCCAGATAGCTATATGTTTATTGAGTTTTAAAGTTAATGACAAGAAATAAAAGGGCTTGAAGCGAGCGCCATATGTGTATCTCAAAGTGCTAACTTCATTGTTGGATTAATAATGCACTTGTACCACATCCATGTGATTTACAATTGAAACTCTAATGAAAGAGAGGAAGCTACTAGATCTTGCCATGACCACCGTTGATTCATTGTTATTTCTTCAAACTTTTGCACCTTTTATGTTTATTTAAATCCTTTTATCTTTTCCATACCCTAACAATCATTCAAGATTCTGATCAGAATTCAATCAACCAAGAACATAAAGACGTTTTTGAAGAATTATCTTTATGAGCTTTTGTGGCATTTAATTATTTTCTCTTTGATTATTGCTAAAGCTATTTCATTTATTATCTTTGAAGAGCATCAGAGTTCCAGTGGAATGTTCATGCAAATCACTTGTTTAGATATCTTATGTACGAACATATCTTTCTCTGGTGCTATTTTTCAAAGTAGGCTAGTATATATCCAATCGAAAAACTTACCCTTACTAAATTTTAATCTAAACTATAAAAAGAGTGGACTAGTGAAGACCAAAACGAGAAGGAATCCAGCAAAAAGAAAAAGGTTAATGGTGATTTCTGGCTAGCTTTAGCTTTCATAACAAGATAGAGATGATTTTACAAAACAAACGTAATCTGATTAACATAGATATAACATATTGAGCCAAATGTAGATAAATGATATTCATTGCTATAGGCTCAAGAATAGAATGTTGTTTTGTTAATTATTCTAATCCAACCTAAGCAAAGATTTCCTAAGAAATCTGGTCCTAAAATACTATATAAAGCTGGGGGAATAAGCTAGTATTAAGTTAAATAAATAAATGCATTCCTAAGGAACCTGGCAGTACAGTCATCAAGGCAAAACTACTCAAAATAGAACACGACTACTGGTTTATGGAATATAATTAATCATCCAAATTAAGCATCATCTCTATTATGGCCCAAACCTGTTACCTGTATAATTCATTGTCAACCAAAATTATATTATATTAAGGCCGTCAAGACTTAACATTACAATAAATACTTCTTCTTCTTTTTCTAAAACCAAATAATTCAATGAGTAATAGAAATAGTCAAGATTGAACTTCTCCAATATAAAAAGGTACTGGAAATTTTCAACTTGAATGAAAGGCAATAATAACTCCAGCATACTGTTCTGACCATCACAGAAACTATGATGATATAAAACTAAATCCACATAGGTCTTTTTTAAGGCTCTGCTGGCGGAAGATTATCTAAAGTTTTGTAAAACATGAAAAATCCAAAGTCAGTCTTTTCGTGAAAGGAAATTCCATTGAATAACCTTCCACCGAAAATTGGCTTACATCTTCACATGGTGATTATCATCTTTCCACTTCTTGAATTCCTTGGCATGGTAATTAAAATTACTTGCTATTCTGAAGTATCCCAAGATACATGTAGTATGACATATTTATTTTCATCATTGATATCAAAATTGAGATAGGTTCTCTAATTCTCTAATGTGATTAAAATTAACCCTAAGCCTAATGATTAAAATTTACATACGGTCCAATGATTAAAATTAACCCTAATATAGAAAGTTAGGTTCCGAAATTTACATACCCAGGTAGAATATTTCAAAATATACATGTCCGCTTGTGCTGCTTGATGCTTTTTCCCATAGAATTCTCCATATGTGCTAAGAACGAGGCTAGATTTTAAGAACCGCTGTACAAAGCGGGCACGGAAGAAGCATTGCAAGTGGTAGAGTTGAGTGGAGTGGTACAACTTGCGATAAATTGGACCCTAATTGACGTTGTGGAGAAAAAAGCAAAGGAACGACAACAACTGAGAAACTTGACCATGTAGAAAAGCTTAAGGGAAGAGAGTTAAGAGGTCGATTGGAATTAGGGCTGAGAGCATAAGAGACGAGGAAAAGTGTTGGAATTTTGGTTAGGCAAGTGTTGGAATTTTTGTTTTCTAATAAATAAATATTATCCATTTATTTTAACTAATTTTCTTCTATATATATATATATATATATATGGGGGAGAAAAAGAAAAATCTGGCAACTAATTTTCTTAATATATATATATATATATCTTACATAATGATTTTTATTATTACGAAAATTTTGCATGTTTCTTGAAATTTTGCTGCAAGCCGTGGCCTACAAAAAGTCCCTTTTTTATATATAAATGATCGCTACAAAATTTTGTCTTGTGATAAAAAGAGAACTTATTTGCCTACAAATTTCATTTTGCAGTGAGAAATAATTTTGTCGGAAAAGTGTAGAACCCTACAAGATGTATTTCTGTGTAGAAAAAATAACTTTGCCCACAAATCCAATTTTGTATGCGGACATTTTGTAGGGAAAGCACAAGTCCCCACGGAATGCTATTTTTGTGGGGAAAATGGATTTTTGCCTACAAACCGTACTTTGTAGGTGGAAATTTTGTAGGATTAACATAATTTTCTTGTATTCGTCACAATAATAGGTCATAGTCACAACAAGGTCACAATAGTGTCACAATTTGACATCTGACTTTTAAAAAAAAAAAAAAAAAACCTTTAATGTACCTTAATATTACAAATGGTGTAAAAAAGATGAGTATTGCCGTATTTAGTGTTTAAAGGCTACAACCTAAAATATATTGTTTAAAAAAGAAAAAATATTTGGCCCTCATATATTATAGGAAAGAAAATCAAATGTGTTGGTATAATTAAGTATTTAAACATTTGACCTGTTAGAAAAAATAGATAAAAACAACATTTAAGCAAAACATTAGGCTGTAAAATTGTACACAAATTTTATTCTATTTTTTGAATATATACTCATAAAAACTCAACTGTTAGTTTTTGATGCGATCCAACTTGGGCCCCTAAGCGGCCTCTCGCTTAGCATCAGGGCCATTTCATCTAAAGATTTAAATTTAGTATGTGTTAAATTTCTTTAAACAGAAGTTAAAACAATTATATGCCAAGTGTACACTACCACGTATTTCAATTGGAGAATGTACTCGAGGACACCAACATATAAATGTATATATAATAATACATTATTATTCCAACATATAAGAAGCGGAAATACATCAAACCCATAGATTAATTAACATTTAGTACCATCCTCCAAAGCTGGATATTCTGCTCACATTTATTCATTAGCTAGCAACACACGTAACACACAACATTTTCCCATAGTATAGGGACTTCAACACTTCTTATTTTTCATTCTTCAAACCTAGACTAGATATAGACGAGCAAAGTAATAATTTTAAATCTTTGGAAGATATTTTCATTGTATGGACCGAACAACAAGGGGTCCGGACGACTCTATGGACGACCCGGCTTGCGATGCGGTGGCTTGTGGGGAGGAGGTTTGCGGTGAGGAGGTTTGTGGGGAGGTGGTTTGCGGTGGTGAGGAGGTTTATGTGGGCGTTGACCAGCAACCGTACCTGCCATCAATATGGCGACAATGGCAAAAAGAAGAAACCATGCTTTCCTTACCAAGAGAGCCATTGATGACGAATTGAATATACTAGTATATATAATGCCCCCCAAAAGCTGGCTTTCTCTCAACTGGATTTAATTCGGGTATGATCATTAAGCTGTATTTATAGAAAGAAGTGGAAGGTTAGGATCAACGGTTTTTGAGTCTTTCAACTTTAAGAATTGAAAGTAAAAAATTTTAGGCGATATTATAGACATGATATACGATCAAAGGGAAGCAAGTTGGCATAATTTCCTTCAAATTTTATTATTGTAATTCGTTATATATAATGTTTCAAAATTTATTGGTTGGATGTTATTTTATTTGGTGGGATAAATTTTTTTTTTTTTCTTAAGGTCATTTTAAATGTTCAACCAAAATGACAAGTTGCACCATAGGTACAAAAAATAAAAATAAATGAATTGTGTGACGAATTGTTATATGGACTTTTGTAACACAAGTTTGTGAAAAAGGTAATTAATTGGCATAAAGAGTCCTTTCCTTTGGACAGGAGTTGTATCATTCTTACCTTCATGTTTCATTAGTACACTTACTTTATCCTTAGCATTAATCTAGTCCCTTTCTAGAAGAGTATTTTATCCACTTAAAAAAATTGTATATAAAATAATTAGCATTATTGGAAAAAAATTAAAAATAAACACGCACAATTTTTTTTGAAAAAAAAAACAGAGAAAATAAATGGATTTACTAGCAATGGCATTTTATATTTTATATATATATATATGGTTTATGCAATGCCTATTCAAGATGAAAATGGGATAAGAAAATTGTCAAAAGTATATAAATAAGGACCAATTACACAATAACATTTAAATGTAGGGACTTTCGTGCAAGTTGCCCTTTCTGAAAATTTCAACAGCAAAAATTTTACCAACCAATCATAGTCCTTACAGACGTTTTCAATGTTTTCAACCTTATGATCAAGTCAAACAGTTGAAACTAATATGAATTTTTTAAGTGAAAAATTATTATGTATTCAAATTCGAAACTATCTTTTTAAAAGTTTACGTAAACGTTTGAATTTTAGAGTTTGGCTTATTGTTTAGTTACATATTATCCTTTTATATGCTCAGTTTTCCCTTTTCCTCCCCCTCTAAATTTAATTAAGAATTTAAAAATTTCCAAACTTTATTTTGATACTTCAGTCATGTTGTGCACGTTTTAGATTTATGGCATCTTTTCAAATAATGCTAAATATCTACACTACTGCTACCCATTATACTGTCGTTGTAGGTTATAGACTTGTGGTATATTGACATAAAATGTCCAATAGGATGGGTAATCAACCTAAGAGGAGTTATCATCATTTTGTTGCCACCAAAATATGATATATGATTATTATGTCATATGTCTAATGCTATAATATTAACATTGTACTTGTGACAAAAGATATAACATTACATCAAAAAATATCTCTACTATAACAATGGTAATGGTGCAAATATGACAAATTATTATATTCTTTAAAAAAAGTATCATAGTTATGGGTTATGTTAATGGTAGATATTATTAAAGACTTTTGATAATATTATGTATTTAATGTATCATATATATAGAAGACATTCATTTTTACATTATTATATTGGAGATACTCTAATAAACAACATTGTCCCAATATTTATTTATTTATTTATCTATATATATATCTGAATTAATTACAAGAGGATTCTATGGGAGAGAAAACGAATCCTAATATGGGGTGTGTGAAGCTAACATGAACGCCATCAACTTACAGGACCAAGATCTGTCATCCCATCAATAGGAAAATAACATCTCATCACACTTTCAATTCTCGCCAATTTTTATTTCATAATCCCAAACAACCCCTTAAGTAAAAACCCCCTTTAAAACTTCCATGACACAACAACCTCTGCATCCAAATCAACTTAACCACCACTTCCACTGCCACCGTGTTGATCTTCTGAGATATATGCTCTCAAACATATCCAACAAAAGGTACAACGCAATTTCACAGTAAGAAATTAACAATAAATGCAGATTTAAAGAACATACATTTGAAGAATACGAAGGCGTTGGTATCTCCACTGACGACGACATAATTAAGCCTATTTAACAAAATATATAGTGCATGTTATGAGTAAATTTATAGAGTGCATGTTATGAGTAAGTTTACTGTCGTGTCGTCTGAACTTGGTCGGATTTCGATCAACTCCAGCAATCACTTTTGAGAAGACGAATTCAACTCCTATTTCATAAAAAAATTTTAATTTATATTTAACCAAATGTTTTATTAATTCTACCAATCTCTTGACAGATTCATTACTATAGGATGGATTTACCTAACTTGATTTTGTATTAAATTTTCCTATAATGGAAAAAGATATCAACTCTGAAAGCACTAAAAAAACAGTAAGAACCCGAGGCGGTGGCTGAGGCATAGATGGCCCTTGCAGTGATGGCGACGAAGGTTTAGGTAGAAAAAAAGTGGTTGTATTGGGTTGTTCGGTGGTGGAGCTTGCTGATGGAGTGTATTTTTTGCAAGGTTGGGGCGATTAGCTCTCAAAATTGTACAAGAGGTTGTTTGGAATAATAAATTGAGAATTAGTGAGGAGTGAAACTGTGATAACATATTATCATTTTTATTGGTGGGACAGCCATCGAGACGGCATTTCAAGATGGCAGATCTCAGCTCCTATAATTACATGGGTCTACAAGCTCAAATATTTATTTAGTCATTCAACATGTATTTTTGTTTCAATAAAGTCGATTTCTGAGCTGTACTCTTGCTCCAACATCACATTAGTTCTCACATAGGGCACGGCCTTACATATGCCGGCCTAGATCATAATTAGTTATTACACTCAATATAGAGTGACTACATGTATGCATACAAGTGACTACATATGTATGAATCCACATAGAATGTATACATGCAATCAAATAGGACATTGGGTGCCATAAACAGCACCTACACAGGTGTTAGAAAATTTTCAATGATGTAAAATTTTAGACAAACATTATGTATAGATTCTTATTCTAATTGGCAATCATCAGTTAATCTTCGATTATGTCATTCAGTTGATTTTGAACAATTTTATATTACAAATTATCATCTACATATTTGAATATGTACAATATGTTGGAAATTTGTTCATTTAGATAAAATTAAAACAACTATCTACCCAATGTATTGTGTGTTTCAATTTGAGAATGTACTGGAGGACACAAATGTCTCAATAGATAATCCATTATTATGCATGCATATAAGAAGCGGAAATACATCAAGCCATACAATATTCCTCCAAAGCTGGAAATTCCGCTCAAGTTTATTCATTAGCTAACAACACACGAGACATAACATCTTCCCATGCTATAGCTAGGGACATATATAACACGTGTTATTTTTGGTTCTTCAAGCTTAGACTACATATAGATTATCAGAATATATATATATATATATATATATTTGGTAGGTACTAGTTCTCATTATACAGATCGAATAACAAGGGGCCCGCCGCTCTATGAGGGAGTCGGCTTGTGATACGGTGGCTTATAGTAGTAATGAGGAGGTTTGTATGGATAATAAGGTGGTCTGTAAGGGTAATGAGGAGGTTTGTAAGGGTAATAAGGTGGGTTGTATGGGTAATGAGGATAATGAGGAGGTTTGTATGGGTGACCGTGAGCAACCGTACTCGCCACCAATACGGCGAAAAAGAAACCATGCTTTGCTGCTCAAGATGAGAGCCATTGATGAAGAAGATACCAAAAGCTAGCTTAATTTCTCTCTAATTGATATAATTCGGGCAACATCATTGATCTGAATTATAGAGAGAAGAGGAAGTTAGGGTCAACCGTTTTTGAATCTTTCAACTTTGAGAACTCATGAAGTAAAAAATTTTAGGCAATTTATTATATGCATGCATGCGTGCATGCATAGTCAAAAGGAAGCTTGTTGCTTGTTGGCATAATTTCTTTAAATTTTATTATTATAATAAAAAAATAATTCGTTAGTGTTTTAAAATTTTTATTGGTTGGACATTATTTTATTTGGCGGGATAAAATTTTGGATAATGTGTTTGCCCATCATATAAGGAATAAGATTTCAAGGTTATCTTAAATGTTTTTCATCCAAAATGACGAGTTGCACAATAGGTATGAGGTATTAGGATTCTGTATCGATTTTTTCTTTTTTTCTTTTTTTTTTTTTTTTGGGTGGGGGCGCGAATATTGTACAAAAAAGAAAAACTTATAGTCTTATAGAATCTAATTAAAAGCTACTTACCTCTTAAAAAAAATTATATGACCATGGACTTTTTATATATAATATATAAAAGTTTGTGAAAGGTTATTGACATAAAAAGTCCATACCTTTGGAAACTCTTGTTAGTTGGAATGTACTAATGTATTTTAATTTGGCGATTTCATTCTTACCTTCATGTTTCATTAGTGTTAAACTAGTCACTTTTTAGAAGGACAATTTTATGCACTTGCACTTTAAAACAAAAGAGAAACATAAATACAGTACCAAAATAATTAGCATCATTGGAAAAAATAAAAATAAACCCATATATATACACAAACATAAAAGAGAAAATACATGGATTTACTAGTAGTGGCAGCGGTTTGGTGCAAGCATAGCTAATGGAGATAAAAATTTTAAAAAGAAAAATAAGAAAATTGCTAAAAATACAAAGGTGGGGACCAATTAAACAATAGTGTCCAAAGATGGACCCCTTTTGCACGAATTACTCTTTGTGAAAATTTCAACAACAAAAATTTTACCAACCAAACTGTCATAGTCCTTACACTGTTTTCATTGTTTTCAACTTTATGATCGGGTCAAATGCAAGAAATTATGCACTCAAATGAAAAGTTATCTTCTTAAAAGTTTGCTTATGTGCCGTTTAAATTTGAATTTTAAAGTTTGGTTTTATTGTTTGGTTAGCTGTTATATGTTTTTGTATGCTCTATTTTTTTCCCCCTGAATTTACTTGACACTTTAAAAAGTTCGAAACTTTCTTGTCATGCAGTGCACATTTTAGAATTATACCTTGATTCAGACAAGGTACGCAGCATCTCCTTGAATAATGCTAATATTTACTGTCGGTTTTACTATCGTCGTTTTAGATTGCATACTTGCAGTATATATATTGACATAAAATGTCCAATAAGGAGTCTAATAATCAATTTAAAAGGACTTACCTTTTTGTTGCCACCAAAATGTGACGATTATTATGCCTGATAGTGAATATGAAAATGTACAAGCACCTGACAAATAACGTGGTATTAATATCAGCCGCTGATGTGATTTAAAGAGAGTATAGTGATGTGTTGATATATATTATAACACATCAATGTCTAGTACCATAAGTACTTTAACATAAAATTATTCCAATTGAAATGCCTCCAATTCTCGCACAAATGCACATGAATAAAGAGAAAACTTAGAACCCTTTGATAGTTCAAATGCAAACTACCTTATAAGATGTATAAAAGTGTTCAAATAGATGCCCCAGTGCGCTATGTACTCAAAGCTTACACATCAAATGCCCCTAGACCTATAAATGTAACAAATAAAATAAAGAAAACATTAATTTGACAAGGAAAACGATTTTAAAATGCCAGAAATATGAAGTTTGCAGTGATAAAGCGATTGGTTGTGTCTTTCTCGACGAGTTACTTCAAAAACACACTGATTGTCGAATGCTTCAAATATGCTATTCGATCATCATAACCACTCAAGTATTTTTGTTGATGTAAAGTCAATTTCTGTCTCTTGCTCGAACACCTCATTAGAGCATGTCCAGTGTAGGAAAAAGCCCAAATTTGTGTTTACCCCTACCAAGTTAAATAGTGTGAGGAATGAGCAAAAACTGTTTTTGGTGGATTTTGGGTGGAAAACCACCCTTTTCACCATTTTTATCCCCCTCCTCCCCTTTCCTTACTTTTCTCCTTCACTTTTTCTCCTTACACTAGAAGATCTCTTTAATAATAGAATCGCCAAGGGGAAAGAATGCCTAACAAAAACTACCACTTCAGTGATGATTTTCGTATTTAAAAAATAATAATAATAATAATAAATCACTAACTAGAGTAAAAAGAAAATACACCTTTAGGCTAAGGATGAGAGTTTAAGTGGTAAAGAGCAGAATTCCCCAAAGTCCTCCAACTATATGGGGAAAAAACTTTGGGCCTTTGGCACCTATCATTACTTAAAAAATCATATGTTTTTAATGATGTTTGATACATGATGTTTATTTGGAAACTTATGTATTCTAGTTTACGTATCTTTAACCTTTCAAATATGATATATTTCGAACACCTGATCTCATCTTTTTGTCTTGAAAAGGACTATATAACACCCCTCTAATTAAACTAACAGTTACTAGTAAGAGATATATCAGAAACCAAAACGAAGACTAAAATATTAGATTCCCGGTCAAAACCCTTTTTTTTTCTTTTTCCGATGCCCTGGTCATAACTTATTTATTTTTATTTAAAATATACAAGAAGAAAATAAAAATAAATGAATCTCTGTCAGACTTTTGAATATTAAATTTTGGCTTTTGTTTCATCTAGAACACTATTAAAATACACTAGTTGATCTTTTACCACAATCAAATCACTCTTTTATTATTTATTTATTTCTCTTATCTATAAATTTTTAGTGTACTACAATTTTATAGCAATATAGTTTTTTTAAAGTCAAAAAGTTCAATTGCAGAAAAAGGTGAAATTCAAGGTTAAAAAAGGCAAAAATTTGAAAGTTAAGGCTATAACGTATAGTAAGTTGAAAGTTTAGAGCGTGCCAATTTGCCATATTTATTTTGTTTAAAATAATTATTAGGTTTATCTTCAAAAAAAATAATACAATTATTAGGTTTCATGATGTCTGACACACACATATATATACATATCTTTTAAGATTTTCAATTCGGTTGAGAGAAATTAAATTACATCTGAATATGTCTATGACTAATTCTGCAAAAGCTTACCAATAGGGAGTAATAAAGTAATTAAAAATGGACACTGAGCACGTTTTATGTGAAAATAGTTTATTTAAAAGTTTAAACAAACATTAGATTTTCAAAATGTCTTTTCACATGTAAACTAAGTCGCATTTTGATAATTTTTATCTTTTTCTTAAACAATTTAGGAACTATAGGGGGAGGGAAGGTGACTTAAACCCAAGTCAAATAACTTAGTAAATGGGTGTCTTTACCATTGGAACAACACTTTAATTTGTCCGCCTAAAAAATTTAATTATAAAAGTACTATGGCATTTAAAAAAAAAAAAACTATGAGACTAAAAATACAAATATGATAGTCATATGAATGAAGTAATGATATTTGCTATGCTTAGCAAGCAACCGGAATTTTTTTCTCCTCCAACTAAACTGACTTCAATTTTATGCATTCTACACACAAGCCCTTGTGGCAATTAAGACAAGAGACTTAAAGCGTGTGATCGTCCTTGAAGGCCTATACTTGCAGCCAAGTATAATTGATTCTTAAATTTGTGACATTAAAATTTGAGTAGAGCCCTTTACCTTGTAATTTCATGTAATAGCTTTAAGTAAATACATATCAATTTCTCTTGACGTTTAAATTATTCCAAATAGATTGTAATTAACTTCTTGTGCATTGTTAATGCTAAAATCTTATTTTTATAAACTTTTTACATCGATTATTATAGGAAGCATTCAACATCTATATATTTCTTTATGTTTTCAACTTTTATAATGTGCATATGCATTATGATCTCCTAAAAACAAACGACTTAGTCAACTTTCTAGATTTCATTTCACAGATTTTTATCATCAACTATGTACATAAATTAAATTTAATTATAAGTAAATTATGTCATAGCCGCGTCTATTTTTTAGCAGACAAGAAAGAAAAATTAAAAAATGAAATACAAAATTGTTGATATCAAAACCGGCAGCCATGTTTGTTACTCTATGGTTGGGGTCGTTTTTAGATCCATCACAAAAACTATTGGGGTCATTTTCAGACGAACCCATTACTTTTGAACTTCAACGCGGTCAAAACAACAATAGCTTCTTGGGATCATTTTGAAACGACTACCAGTTTTTGTGGATTCTTTCAAGCTGACGCCTAAAAAACTACCGGGGTGAAAATTTTGTGGTATTGTTTTTAGTCCTCCCAATTTCAAAAATGTGCTTAAAAGATCGTATCGAAATTATTAAAGGTAGTTTAATTAGTTAGGACTTTAAGAGAGCAAGAACGGCAAGGGAAAAAAAGGATGTTTTAATCCAAAAAGACATCTCAAAATATTTGAGTCTTCTTTTGAACTTGAAAGGGAGTGGTTTTAACTTCAACCCCCAACACACACAAAATTTTTAGCACCAAACATATATGGTGAACCAAGTAACAGACCGAATCTATTAGTCAAGGAGAGCCTAGCACTCATTTACAACAATAATTTTAGGAAGATATTTTTATCTGACATGAACAAGTAATATTAGTCTCTGGGATTGGTGTCTGTCGGCCTTGAAACCCACAATTTGTAAATAAGTAATCAATTCAAAATGATCAATTAAAACTGTCTCACATATTCATATTAGATAAACATGTTTCATAAAATTAACCGGGGATAGGGGAACTTTCCATTTGAGATATAAGAGCTAAATTGATCAGTTAATTAACCTTTAAAAAAGAAAAAAAAAAATGGGAGCGGGTGATGAGCTTAAAGCTGTCAGGCAAAACGAAAAAAGAATAACAAATTGCAGAAAGTAATGATTTTGGACAAGAAATGGTAATCCATTATGTCTTCTTGTTATAAAAGTTAAAGCAATCTTTATGGGTACTATATGTATTTGATTGTTATCCTATTTCAATATATATAAATATCCTTCCCATCATGACACCATGCTCCTCTTCACCAATCTTATACCTCAATCTATCATATTTGAAGCAAAGTGAATAACATTTTGTTGCTCCTAACTTAATGATAACTTGAGGAAAACTACGGTTCAAAATTGATTGGTTAATAACTGACTTTGAAAGTTGATCCCTTTTTTTTTCTTTTTTTTTTTTAACATGCAAAACTAAGATTCGGCTAATGAAGCCTAGGTCGTTTGGTTTGTTGATTAGGCTAAAGTATTGGGGGTCTAAAGATCTCAAGTTGAATTTCTATATATGGGGTATTTTCTATATTTTATTTGTAGTACTTTTGTTTTTCTCATGTATGAGATGTTTGTATTGTTGATTCCCCCCTATAGAGATTTGTATTGTTATTTATAAGACATATATCAATGCGTATTTGTACTGCTACAATACATATTTGTATAATCGTATTACAACAATCTTTGTACTATATGAGGCTTATTTCTACAAGCTTCTACCCATTTAATTACCATGTATCGAATTAATTTGCATATATATATATATATATATATCACCAGCTGCACCCTTTCTGTTCGAAGCCCGAAATTTCCTCCTTTTTGGGCAGCAACCTTGCCGGAATTTTTTTGGGGGGTGTGGGGGTAAAGGGATTTGGGGGAGGTCGCTAACACTAGTACGCCGCCAGCAAGAGCATCAGAAAGAGAGAGGATGTGAATTCGGGTCTCTTGATATAATATTTAAAAAAAAGTGAGCATCCAACTATTGCGATATAATTTGGGTGACAACATAATGTAATATTTGTGTAGTAGATTTAATTTGGATAGAGGGGGAAAAAGATATGAGAAAGAAGGGATAGGATCTGAAAAGCGTGCTTACTATGCCATCATTCATTGCGCCATCAAAAGAAGAAACCATTCGGTGTAAAGCAAATAATTAAACCGAAAATAATACTCCGTTCTCTTTAACCCTATGCCGTAATTCTCGGGCTAAATGTCTTGGGGATCCCCCTGTTACGGTAAACAAATATTATGGTTTACAGTGGGATCAACGAATTTGTCTAATAGTGGCCGTTAAAGGCTCAACTTCTAATTGAAGAGTTTTCCGGTTCAAATCTCATGTGTCTTTTCTAATTTCTCTATCACTTTGTTTGTATCAAAGATGCTATCTCCGTCCCACAAAGATAGTCCGGTAGGTAATTTTACGTGGATTAAGAAATAATAATTAATATAGTTAAAGCATTAAATTTTACTTTAGTTTTCTATATATACTCTTAGGTTTCATTAATTATTTGAAAGACTTTCAATATATAGGTAGTTGAATAACAATAATTAATTAGAGGCATATATGAAAATAAAACATTAAATACTTATTCAATATAGAAATTGAATTATCTTTGTAGAACGGAGATAGTATATATTATGGGTAATGATAAAAATTGAAAAGACGGGTTGATCACATATTATTTTGTTTACTTTGTGATATCTACAAGCTACAACGTCATACGGTGACGTAGCCAGCTGATATTGTAGGGCATGAACCCCAACTGCACAATTAATAAACTATTTATATAAATTTTTCTTTTCGTTAAAAAACAAATTACTATTAAAAAAGAAAAGGGTTAATTTCACAAAAGGTCCCCAACTGTTGAGCTAAGAATCGATTCCATCCACAACTTTTTTTCACTCTATTGGGTCCCCAACATTTCATAAATGCGTACAATAGGTCCCTTTTAATACTATTTTCTCAACTTTTCATGGAAAATAACGGTTATACCCTTTTAATATTTTAATTTTACAAACAAAATATTTGAAAATATTAAAAATAATAAAAAAACACCCAACCTTACCTCACAACTTACTGTTGGAAACAGCAGCAAAGTTGCTGTCGTTTCCGGCAACAAAAATTTTAGGAGGGAGTAAAACTCCCCCTCCCATTTTGTGAGGTCGTCGGCAGCAAATAGAGGGATTCACTGCCCTAAAAACGTAGTATTCTTGCTGCCAGAAACGACAGTAAATTGGGAGTTCACCCCTCCAAAACACCGCTAGAAATGGCGACATTCTGGCATCAGAATGCTACCATTTCTGGAAGCGTTCTTACTACTGGAAACGGCAGCCCTCTGATTTGCTGCTAGCGACAGCAGCAATCCCTCCTCCACCCCCACCCAAAACGTTGCTAAAAATGGCAACAGAATGCTGCCATTTCTAGTAGTGTTCTTGCTGTCAGAAACGGTAGCAACTTTTCTGCCGGACTGCCATTTCCGATAGCAAGTTGAGAGGTGTTTTCCTTTTTTTTTTAATTTTTTTACTATTTTTAATATTTTCAAGTGTTTTGTTTATAAAATTAAAAAAATTAAAAGGGTACAACAGTCCTTTTCTATGAAAAGTTGATGGAATAGTGTTAAAAGGGATCTATTGTGTGCTTTATGAAAGGTTAGATACTTAACAGAGTAGAAAAAAAGTTAACGACGAAACAAATTCTTAGCTCAAAAGTTGGGGAGCTTTGTGAAATTAACCCAAATGAACATTATTTTGGGCCAAGAGCGGCCTGGCCTAGGCCCATAAAGGCCACCGGGGTACGCCTTCGACGCATACCATGCACTTTGTACTCCCACGTCTGAACTAGTTACTGTTTTAAATTATAATAATAATTTAAGTTTTCCAAACAAACATTTACCAAGGTTAGTGATCACCATAATGACTTGTGGGATCATATGTACAAAAGGGCATGTTTAATGTGGTATAGTATTGTTGTATTTCTCACCATTCTGTCTTAATTTTTAAGATTATCACACGTCTATATGATAAGATCAAAAGGTTTCTAATATTATTCTTTAGTACCAGCAGATGAGATAACACAATAAAGAGAGAACATGTGACATTAAGCGACATGTGTTAGTCACATCAGGTGACTTGGTTGATGCCTAACAAAACCAACTAGTGGTCAAAAAAAAAAAATTTTAACGACATGAAATTAAAGTCAATGGAATAGCACAATCACGTTCAATTTTAATAAACATAACATCACTTAGTATTTGCCTCCAAGCATATAGGATTGATTTATATTTGAGTGACACAATGAATATCTACTTACTTATAAGTGATGTGATGGTTAAAAGAAGACAATCCTACTATATATAGCATGACTTGAGTTACGTATAATATATATATTTTCACGTTAAGCTCAAATCTTTAAGGATTCATTTTAATTGAAGGTCAACCTTATTAAAAAGAATATTTATTTGATCAAATACTTATACGTTGAATATTTATTTTATAATTTCCCTTTTTAACACTTTAAAAACGTCTCTTCTTTGTAGTTTAAAAACCCTCCATAAGACCAATTTCACCAATATTCCGAGTTCTCTCTCCCTCAAATATTCATGGCTAATAACTACAGAATCGATTCATCAGAGGAGGAAGCCTTGTTCAGGTCATATCCATATACACTCTACTTCGTCCAGAGCCCATCGGCACTTTCCCATGCTTACGAATTAGCATACCAATCTCCAGTCCAAACCTTCAATCCTAATATTAACACCGCCGCCGGCCACCAAGAAGCCACCACCCGCTTGGCTCTTTCCCGCTATTCTTCCTCTCGTGGGTCGAACAACTCCTTTTTGCACGTCGAGAAAAAGAAATCCTGCGATGAAATGGCCCTGTGCAGCCATGTCAAGGACCATCACAATCATCGCTGCGAATTAGATGATGAAGATGATGGGGTTAAGGTTCATGTGGATGAATATTATTATGGTGAAAGAAAATACAGTAATGGGTGGTGGCAGTATTTCTCTTTCAGTTATTCTACTTCTTCTTGTTGGATTTGTCTGCAGATCTTTTGGAGGCTGGTTTTGAGCTTAATGATTGGATTGATTGTCTTCTACATTGCTGGTAAGCCACCCAGGCCAGAGGTTGCTGTTAAGGTAATTACTATTTCGATTTTGCGTAAATTAATTTACTCATCGTGGTGAGGTATTAATGTGTCCACCACCGCCGCTGCCAATGAATTTAGAATTTAATGTTACATGTCAGCTCACCATGGTGACAGGTGTGAGTAAAGCTATTTTTCACTATAGATGATATCATTGACGTGTTTAGGTACTTTATAGTACTAAATGATATGTCGATTCATATATATATCTAAATTTCATTTGACTTACTATTTAGTGATGCTATTGATGGAATTGTGAATTTGTGATAATCACCGCTAGTAAACTTATGGTAAATTTTTGAATTTGTGCATATCTCATGATTGAGACTCACAAGAATTTCACAATTTTCCAGTAATCATTTCCACTCATTGTGTTTCTATTTTGAAATAGATAAATAAAAGACTAAAATGAACAGAAAAAGGAAGAAGAGAGTTATATGCTTTTCATCATTAAATTTTGGTCCCCATTTATGATGATATTAATTAATTATCAGGTTTCATTTTATTTTGACAAAAAAAATTGCAGATGGCAGGCATTCGACCATTTGGGTTAGGAGAGGGAGTGGATGCGTCTGGAGTCACTACCAAAATTCTTACATGCAATTGTTCAATGGATTTAATCATAGATAACAAGTCTAAGATTTTTGGCCTTCACATCCATCGTCCATCTCTACAAATGTTCTTTGGAAAGCTCCCTTTTGCAATGTCACGAGTAAGCGCATAAATATATATATATATATATATATATCATATTTCCCCATATGATGGTGAAGAAAATCAGTTGCAAGATCAACTAGATTCTGCGAGTATTAGTATCCTATTTTCCGGGTATCGCCATTTGTTCTGTCAGAATCTGGTTGACCTTGAAGTATGAAACTCATTTATATGAGTGAGTGATGATACATACATTGTCTACTCCAGTGACTAGTTGGGTGACTTCTAGGGGGTTGAAATAGTAAAGACCCATCAAAATTGGTGTTTGGATTGGGTCAAATTATTATTTTAAACCTGACTATTGGAGTAGACAATGTATCATAACTTCATAACATATCCGATAGAATAAGATTATGTTGTTTGTGTCTATTTGGTAGGGTACAGAACTATATGCAGGGAGTGATGGTTCAACATTGTTCAAATTGAGTGTGGGAACAAAGAACAAGGCAATGTATAGTGCAGGAAGAAACATGGATGACTATCTCAAGTCAGGAAGAGGATTGCCTCTCAGCATTAGGCTGAGTTTCACATCAAGTTACAATGTTGTTTGGGGCCTCATTCAACCGAAGTATCATCACAAGGCCCATTGCTCACTACTTCTTGAGAATACATATGACAAGAAACATAGGACTCAAAGATTTAATAGCCAATGTATAATCACTTCATGATAATTACTAGTCATTAACTACAAGTGCCATTTATGATCAGTGTGTACTTAATTCCATATATGTGTTAGTTATATAATCACAAGCCTTAAATGTTAATAAGAAAAACAGGATATGAATTCTTATTAATATTTCATGATGATGGATTACTATTGTTGGAATGATATCTTGCTTGTTATTACTATTAATAATTAATTAAGACTAAGCTAGATTATAGTGAGATCCACTGAAGATTAATTTTATTTTTATGAAATTTTGCAACTTTAGTCCCTATATTTGCAAAGCACAAAAATCCAACCCTCTTCTCCCACCCAACTCCATACCTCCCCAAACCGAAAAGATAAGGTTCCTGAGCTTTAAAGTTTTTAAAGAAAAAGAACTATAATTTGAGACTTTAAAAGAATGAGGGTACTAGTGTTAATTTTATTACTTTTATTTTTGCCAAACTTTCATTTTGACCTTTCAAAAAAACGAAACTTTCATTTAGAATGCTAATTATTTTTTCAATTTAAAGAGGCGGTTAGAGTGGGGGTTGTTCAGAGAAGAGGGTCAAATTTGTACTTCTGATAAGTTGGGAATAGTTGCAATTTTTATTGTTTATTTGTAATTTATAAAAGTAAAATTTAGCGTCTACTGGTCATGGAGAAAGCTCAGGGTTTATATTGACATCGAGTCAAAACTTTGACGACCGCGATAAAACCAAAAAAATTAAAAAAAAAATAGTTCCGGCCAAAATGATGCTAAGTATAATGGTCGTTACTGTATATATAACCCTAAGAGTATTCAGTGGCGGTGCCAGGACACCGATCAAGTGGGGGGCATAATAATTTAGCTATAAAAATTATGTATAACATGTACTATGATAAGATCAAAAAGTTATTTTTTTTTATTGTATTCTTTATGGAAATTTTGATATTTTTAAAACATGCTCATTATCTAATATATCCAAAAATTTTATATTATTTTAACTATTAAGTTTTTATTAATCTAAGAATACTAGTTATTTGTGGTTCGAACAAGTATTTTAGTGGTTATGTTTTCACGTTTCTAGCGAAATATCTTGATTTCCAATCACATCTACCCCTTCCCTTATTTTCCCTCCCCTCCCTTATATCTACATTGTATTAAAAAAAAAAAGATGCAAATAATAGCTACTTTAATCTATATTAACATTAATTAATCATAGGAATTGTCATTTAGAAATCTCAATTTACTAATTTGTTATACAAAAACTACAAAACAATAATATTAAATAAAAAGGTATTTCCATTTTTGTAGGGGCCAGTGCCCCCATAGGCCCCATCTCCCTCCACTACTGAGAGTATTTCTAAGAGATTCTTTATATTTAAAGATCATTTTTTAGAAAAATAAAGAGTACTCTTAAATTTAAAGAATAAAATATTATAAACCTTATCCAACACTCTCTTTAAATTTATAAACTTTAATCCATTTTTTCTGATTTCATTCATTGTTAAACATTATAAGGGTAAACTTTACTAATGGTCCTCAAACTTTACATTTTATATCAATTGGGTTTCCACTTTTTTTTTTTTTTAAATACCGTGGGTTCCCAACCTTAAATAATTTGACACCTATCATCTCTCATGCCCTTAAATACTATGAAATTGACTTTTGTACCCTTATCTATTTTTATAAACACATATTTCTTAAAAAAATAATTTTTTTAAAAAAAAAAATAAAATAATAATAATAATAATAATAAATGGAAATCTCTTTCTTCTCCAACCTATCCACCGCAACATAACACCAGCCCCCCTTTTCCGAGTATGAATAAAACTGAATGTTAGAAAGTTCTTCTATCAACTCTCAATTGCTATTTATATGGTAGATTGAAACTTTGTCCCAACAACAAAAATATAGCCTTGTTTTTATGAAGCCTAAAACCTTAAATCATTAATGTTTGTAAGAAGAAGGCATTTCATTTCATAGTCTTGGTACAGAAGGGGTAAATTTAATTATTTTGAGGTTTGTGTTTGCGCACGCGCGTGTCTAATATGCTTATTGCAAATCTTGGTTGAGGAGACATTGGTGCGGTGATGGTGGCAAGTTGCGTTTGGCTGGGATGGAGAAGGTGGGTAGGAGAAAAAAGGAATTTTATTTTTTATTTATTTATTTTTTTATTTTTTGAAAAACTCTTGTTTCATCTAAATAAGGATATAAAATTCAATTTCATAGCATTTAAGGGCATTAAGGACAATATGTGCCAATTTATGAAAGATTTGGAACTCAATGTGTTGAAAGAAAAAAGAATAAGCACTCAACTAATACAATGTGTAAAGGTTGAGTTCGATATGTGAAATTTACCCTCATTATAATTACACAAGTAAAATTCTATTTATAAAAAGCTTTTCACAAAATATTTTACAGAAGGAAATTTCACCATCTTACTCATCCGTATTGTGTGATCGGTATTATTTGTCTAGGGTAAGATGATTTAAGTTATCTCATTCCGTAAAATATTTTGTAGGCCTAGATATTGTGTGGTTTGGTTTTAGTTTTAAGAACCTCATTTCAAAAACCTATGATTTTTTAATAAAATAATTATTCAGTTATTTTGTAATATTAAAGTCAAACCAACTATATTAATAAAATAACCATTTAGTTATAGTTGTATAAAAATAATAAAATATGGTTCAATTAGCTCATCAACTAAAGGTAAAAAGAGAAAAGTATGATAAAAAGTAAACAACACCAGTAGTCTCAAACCTTTAAACCTACTTGCGCTAGAATCCTAACTTTTGATTTCTAGGTACAGTGGTCCGAAACGTTTTAAGAAATAGGAAGGCAGGTGATTTTTTGTCGAAGATTTAAGATTGTACAGTTGTTGATGAAAGTTGTGGTCCTCGTCTGCTAGTTTTCTATAACTTTAAAAGGTTTTAGACCTTTTTTACCCTACAAATAAACGCTCTTCCGATCTGAAGAAAATTACCTTTCAAACTATGCTCAGAATAGTGGACAAGCGAAGATAAATAGAAAACAGAAAATTGGATTTTCTTTGTTAAAATCACCCTACTTACTAGTTTTTAAAAGATTTTATACCCCTACAAGGAACCAAAAGGTCAAGAACCACCAACGTAAAATGTAGTTGTAAAGGCTAGGTCCCCAAAAACAAACTACTGAAATCACATTAATATATGAAAGTGATAAGTCATGCGTGCACCACACCTTAATGGTACTTATTACTACTTTTCTTAACTCATAACTGATCTCTGTTTATCGATTTTTTTTTTCTAGTGGTATAATTGCCATTTAGACGATTGTCATACATTAATAGTTTTTTAACACTCATATAGTTGCATATATATACACCCCACGAGTCCACGACCCACTTGAATACATATAGTCAGGTCACTGTATAATAAGTGCTACAACAGCACATGGAAAATTTTTCCGCCAAGCATAATACGTGCCCTTTGTCTTTTACCCTCCAATAAAATATCATATCCATAAAAGAAATATCTGTGTGTGTATATATATTTATATATTACGAACCCCATTGTCCTTCTAACCCAATTGTCCTTCTATTTTATAGGTTTATCCACCCACCAAACTCTTCAACTAGTCCGTTCTAAGGAGCATTGGCTTCCCACAACATCACTTGACGTTGATTTTGTTTTTGTTTTAATTTTATTATTATTATTATTATTATAATATAAAAAATCAAGACCCACATTGACGCGTTTCTTGACCCCACAAATCACTATCAAAAATCAATAAACTCCGTAAAAAACTTTTGTCGTACGTCGCAAAATAAAAGCGCCAACCACTCAAACGCGACTTCAGTGGTTCACGTCAACAAAACAATATACAAACCCCCCACCCACCCACCGCCGAGGACCCGTCCATCACTTGTAATTTTCCTACCTGACAAACAGATCTTCCAATAAAAATGGGACCCACCAACGCCATTGTTCCTTGGACTTGTCCCAATTACGGGTACAATGAATCTTGCGGGGGGGGGGGGGGGGGGGGGGGGGGGGGGGGGGGGGGGGGGGGGGGGGGGGGGGGGGGGGGGGGGGGGGGGGGGGGGGGGGGGGGGGGGGGG
>CAVNYN010288469.1:8214-26792 GCA_963692815.1 Nyctanthes arbor-tristis | reverse complement strand
GAAATTAGGGCGGCTGGGAAACTGAAGAACAAAGAAGCACACAAATAAGCCAAAATTAGCGGCTAGAAAATTCTCTGACTTCAAGTCTTTGTGAGTAATGCCCATGGAATAGCAATCGTGCACTATCACCAGGATCTGCCGCCCAGTCAGCGGTGCTAGCACAGATCCACCGCCACCGCCACCGCCACAGCCACCGCTATCCACAATCTAAAATCTAACGGCCTTCGAGAGGGAAGAGAGACAGAGAGAGACATTTGATGGAACTGGTTAAAATTGGATAGAAGAGGAGATAAAGAATATGGAAAATTTCAGCCATAGAGGAACAATAAAGGACCAAACAGATCGGAAGAGCGTCGTGTGGAAAGAGATAAGTGGCGGTATAGTAGGCGGAAGATGGTGGTCGATGGCCAGAATTTGAAAGAGAATGAAGGGAGGAGACGGAAGAAGGCGGCACAGAAAGTGACGAACAAGGAATTGGGAAAGAATTTGGTGGAGCTAAAAACCCTAAATATCAATAAATAAACAAATAATAATGGGTCAATAACAATTGACTACCTATACACACGAAAAGGCATGTCCCCGGCTATAGAGGTCGGCCTACAAGATCGACAAAGAGGTCGTTGCTAATTTGGCGCTCCAATAGGCCCAACTTCTTGTAGTGTATGTATTATTAATTATGTGATATTGTGTTTAAAAGTTCATATTTATGTTTAAGTTGGTGAAATTGTAGGTTAAAATCTAAGAGGAAGTCAATTTAGGTGAAGTTGGATCAAATGAGCACAAATTACAAAGTCTGGGTGATGCGAATCAACATGCGAAGACTGAGATATTAAATATTAAATCATGGTAATGGAGGCCTAAATGTGACAAAGGTAAGGTCAAATCAGAGGTTCGAGGCTTGATTATATGAAGAAGTGTTCAACTCAACCGAAGCCCTATGTCTCAAGAAATTTTAGGCTACAAAATTGTAATGCATATGATTTACATGGGAGTAAAATAGTTCATCAGAAAGATTATTGAGTCAGGAGTTCAACGCAACTTTCAGATCTCAATTCCGAGCTTCCTACTAAAAGTTATACATGTTGGAACACAAGCTGCCAGTAGAATACAGCCTCAAGCGGCCGCTTGGAGCTTGTATACGGCCGTACCCGTGTCTAGAAGTTCGGCAGAATCAGCACAAAGATCTATGCGGCCGCATATGTTAATGTTGTGCGGCCGCATAGACTCTTTTTATGCTTTAACTTGTACCCAGTTTCCATACCTTATAAAAGGGTATTTAGCCTAGTCTTCAAGAGGGGAGAGACATAATACATAAAACACCACATAGAAGAGGAGGAAAAACACAAGACTTTGAAAGACTCAGGAATCTGGTTTCGAGATTCAAGAAGGAGAAACTTGGTGCAAGACTTCATCTTATTCAAGAGCTGATTACCCTGGTTATGCGCTTTATTTATTTATGTTTTTCATTCATGATGTGTAATTGATTCTAAGTTGGGACAAACGATGTAACTTAGTTGGTACCATGGTTGTGTTTTTCATGCTAAATTTATGCAATTAATTTCTATATTAAATTATTATTGGTATATTATTTTGTCTTCATCTTTGTTGCCAATAGATGAATCTGTGTATGGATTTTTGTTGAACTCGAGAGAGGAATATTTAAATTAGCTTATGCAATAAGAATCATTAAGTTAGACAAGCCAAAGAGATTTGCTTGTGATTAGTACGATTACGTAGGGTGTACTTTGGGGAGGCTTACATGAATCTCTTGTTGATTATGCAAGTAAAAAGGTTGTTAATATGCTCACTTAGAGATAGGTGAGGGGCCTAATTTTGTAGGATTAGCTAGCTTCGAGAGGAGTAGTTAGTTAATTTTGTGAGATTTGATAGTTAACATTGATTAATTGTTGCAAGACTAGGTGGTCCGGTAATGGTGAAGTCATGAGTCCTAACATATATCCATAATATATTTCCCTCTAAATCATTGTATATAGTTTATTTGCTTAATTTATTTATTTTATTTTCATTTCTTGACAAAACACAAACGATTTGATCATTCAAATGAAGCTGGAACTAATAATTTTGGTACTCAATCCAATCCTCGTGGGAACGATAATCCAGACTCATTGTCCACTGTATTACTTGTTCGACCCGTACATTTGTTTGATTTCACACACACATTTTACAGAACAGATACATTCTTATTAAAGTCTAGGTAAATATGTTTTCACAACTGGAATCAGAGCAGGTTTAGTTAAACATAAGTGAGATTACGTTAATCTAAAAATGGATACATCTTCTCTTAAACTACATATACCAGACAGGTCAACTATGCATACTGGAAAATTCGCATGTAAATTTATATTGAATCTATAGATCCTAGGGTTTGATTATCTATTCTTTCTGGTTACACAGCACCCATTATCGCTAAAGAGGATGACACTACTTTTGCTAAGCCTACTGGTCAATTTAGTACAGAAGAAATTATTCTCAATTTACTACTGAAGAAATTATTACATGTGGTTGGAATATTCTAAAGATTTAAGTGCTATATTTTCTTTTATCGATCAAACTCAGTTCAGACTTGTCTATTCTTGCAGGACTGTAAAAAAAGCTTGGGATATTCTCCACGTTGCTAATAAATGAACAACTGCAGTCCTCAAAATTACAGATGCTCACTCTTGATTTTGAGCAAATCATGATGATGGACAATGAAGAGTTCAACTATTTCTATGCTAGGTTGGGCGAAATCGCTAATCAAGCACAAACTCTGGGCAAAAAGTATTCTAAAAAGAAGACAGTCGAAAAGATCCTAAGGTCCTTGCCTGACAGATTCTATGCAAAAGTCACTGCTATGGAAGAAAGCAAGATTATGGAGGAGACAAAGGTTGACAAGCTTGTAGGATCCTCGATGACATATGAGCTGAATTTGTCAAAAGGGAAAAAGCATAAGAAGTCTAGGATTACATTCAAGTGCAAGATGGAAGATTTTGAATATGAGGAAGAATATGATGGTGAAGAAAACATAGCACTCCTTATCAAGCAATTCAAGAAGTTCCTAAAGAGCAATAACCAAAAATGTAGGATTTTCAAAAAAATCAGAGCAGGCCTCAAAGATCAAAGGAGGTTCAGAATCAAAATCAAGATGGAGAGCAACAACCAACCCAACAGAAGAAAACTAGCTATAGAAAATCCGGAGATAACGATTCTTTTGGGGCGAAACCTCCTAGCATGATAAAGTGCAGTGAGATCGGAAGAGCGTCGTGTCACATTGCAATAGAGTGTGTAAATATCCAAAAGAGAAATAGAAACAAAAAAATGCCATGAAAGTTACTTGGAGTGGGGACGACGATGACGTGTCTGGATTAGAATCAAAGGTTCATAAGAACAACAACAAGTTATTATCTTGACAGCACATATCTAGCCTCAACCCAGTTCATCAAACTGCCTCACTACTTGTACTGAGAAATCATCTACAAGTGAGGAGATATCATATCTCAATTGTGTAGTGCTGCAGAATCAAGTTGTAGCAGATCAAGAAAAATCTAACATGCTTCAAGTCAAGATGGAATTCTTTGATAATGAAAATAAAGTTCTACATCAGTCTATTGAACAAAAAAATGAGCAAATCAAAAAACTGACAACTTATTTGGGGCATGCCGTAGCAGAATTAAACAATTGATAATTGGAACTGTAAGGTTGAATGAAGTCCTGAAGTATGGAAGACTTTCAGGAAACAGATCTGGACCAAAATATAAAGTAAAAGGCAAAGCTGTCCAATATACCCTTTTTGTGAAATAATCAAGGGAAAACCTCTCAAAAAAACCTACAAGACAAAAATAGAATTCTGGGGTCATGCAGAATACGTCTGGACCCTCTTTGAGCATAACTAACCAGAAGAACAATCCACTAAAGCAGCAATAGCAAAATAATAGATTCCAACCTTCTACTGCTGTCATTCTAGTGAAGAACTTCAATATGTATGGTAAGGTCAGACAGATAAATTGCAACTTCCGTGATGAATTTGGACATGATATTTTTACATATCAAAAATATATACGATTGATCAACACACACGAAGTTAAAATACCTGAACCAAAAAGTAAAGTAAATCAGGTTTGGGTAAAAAAGGGTAAGTACAAGAATTATATATGTTGTTAGAATTTCTCTAAGTTTTCTCATTCCTAACACATGGTATTTTGATAGTGAATATTCTATAATATGACAGGTGACTTAAAGCTTCTGTCCAGCTTCCAGAAAAGCGAAACACGTTTAGGTACATATGGATTGTAGTTTGATTTATGTTAAGTTGATGGTGATTGGAGTAGTACTTATACTATAGTTATTAACGTTTTGAGTTGTCTGATTTATATTCAATGGTTAGTTTTATTTTCAATGGTTTACTTATGACTAGTTTATAATAGTTTCGAGTATTTCATAGATTACATTATTGCTAATGTTTAGAGTAATTATCCATTGTAGTTTGATTTATATTAAATTGGTGATTATTGGAGTAGTACTTGTGTAATAGTTATTGATGTTTGGAGTGGTTTGATTTATATTCAACGGTTAGTTTGATTTTCAATGGTTTACTTATGATTAGTTTATAATAATTTTGAACAATTTATAGATAATATTATTACTAATGTTTGGAGTAGTTATTGATTGTAATTTGATTTATATTTAGTTGGTAATGATTGCATTAAAGTATATGTAAATTACTAGGGTTGGTGCTGTTTCTTCTTAGCTGTGTATTGTGCATTTGTTTTTTTCTTTCGCAATATCACTGGCAATAGCTATTGCTGATGAATCCCTAAAAAAAGAAAAAAAAAAGCAATATGTATCGGTTGCTATCCAAAAACCGACGCCTAAACCTAAAAATAGGCGTTGGTTCCTTCTTTAAAACCAACAGTTACTGTGCATAATAGGCTTCAGTCCTTGTTCAACAACCGACGCCTATTTTGTACTTTAGGCATTGCCCAACAACTGACGTGTATACCCTTACTATGTGCGCCGCAGCCAATAGCATCGTCTTCAAAACCAATGTCTATCCGTCAATGGAACCGACGCCTAAAGTGCTATTCTGCAGTCCGATCTGACCTAACCCACAGCGTACAAATATATACTAGTAATAAGCACAAGAAATAACATGTTAAACTCTTCTGTGAAATATTCCGTAGCCCAATGCTACAATAAAGTTACGTTGATAAACCAAAATACCCTCAACTGGTTATTTCTATTGATTTACTGACAAGTGCAATTTTCTACTTATCTTGGGCGATTAAAATTAGATATTTATCGTTGTTTTTCCTTAATTTAGTACTTAATTTTATTATTTTTTTTTGTTTATTGTAGGATTTAACCCGATTTCAAACAATTGGAGAAGGGAAGAAGGAAAAATGGACAATTTTATCAACTTTTGAGAATCATAGACATATAAGCTTGCTCATGCTCAAAAGTCTAAGGATTAAATGTGAGGAATCAAAAGTAGGTGGGTTGAAGATACAATCTTTAAAGGACCAAAATTGAGGAGGAGAGGAACATCAATGATTGCCATGTGATTTTCATTTGGGGCAAAAAATAAATAAATAAAACATCCACTTCTTGCTCGTGACATAAGCAGGAAACGGGGCCCCCAAAAAAGTTGAAGAATAAAAGGAGTGCGTAGGGTTCATGGCCGAAAAGAAAAATGGAAGAAGAAGCCGAGAAAGACGGGTTCGAGTTGGGAGGAAAAAAACGACGTGGAATACATTGTGAATTCATTTCCTTAGGGTTATGAATTCTAATCTTTATTGTTGTTCTCTTTTCCTTAATATGATAGCCTAATTATTTTGTGATTAATTTGAAGTACTCATTTTACACATATGTTCTAAGTTTATTTTCTTGGTTGATTGTAAATTATTCCCTTATGCCAATTTGATGCTTGATCACCATTAGATTGTTTTGTGATTCATATTGTTTTCAAGAGATTCTTCATGAGTTTAGCACATGGTAATGAACGGTTGCTTTAGTTGATTTTAGCTTTATTTGTTTTTTTTCCTTTTATATTTCCCATTGATCCACTTCTTTTTCTTTGTTTTATTATTGTCAGAAAAAGAAGAAAAATTAGAAGATCAACAAAATGTTAGGGTATCAAGGATTTGGATACATCAACGAGGAAGATAACCCTCTAGCTAAATTCCTCAATGAGCAAAGGGCTAAGATGTGTGAATGTTGGAGTCGATGAGTAGCGCATGCCCATGTCATTAGCTATGCTCGTTGAAGTAGAATAGACATATTCGACTTGGTAGGAACATTCAATTTATCAACAATTCAACTACACAGGTCAATGAGATCTACCACTGGAAGAGATTAATAAATTCTTAGAACGTATGCTTGCAAGTACCCCAAGTTTGTTGAAAATGAGGTGAAGTGGGTTTAGGAAAATCATGAAGTAATTAAATTAGCCCAAGCCATGGTGGAAGAAATAGAGAGATGCAATGAATCATTTGTGGAAACATTTCAAGATGAAGGGGAGAATGAGATTTCAATTGATAGATCGGAGAGGATGAGATGAACAACACAATTGAAGTCATTAATGAGTCCCTTTACAAATTTGATGCTTCAATTGATTTCGTTATTGGATCTATACTTAATTTGAGTCAGATGGTTACATCAAGTCATTTGACTTTGAGAAGTGCAGCATCAAAACTTGGAGCTTAATCATAAAGACAAACGAACGCAACATTGGCGTGTTCGGCAGGTTATTAAAAGCTTCATTCAAAGTTCCTTGAAGTGGATGGCTATACAGTCAAGCTAACGACTGTAAACTAGCGCTTAATGGGAGGCAACCCATTCTCTATCCCATATCTCTTTTTTTTGACTTTAATTTTTGCATTGCCTTAATTTTTGGCACGTTTAATTTCTAGTTTTACATTGATCAATTTTTGTTATATCATTCATAATTCCCATCATATATTTCTTACCCTAACTTAGAGACCCATAATTTTCATTGCATTCATCTTAGACAGATGGGTCATTTTTAGCTCTTAAAAAAAAAGGAGGGAGGAGGGAAGGACCAAACTGTGCCCGAGCGCCACGTGCAAACCGCGCCAACTGTAGTTTGGTGTTTGCTGTAATCTGCGGAGAATTGCGGCTTGCAACCCGTGGTCAGCCGTGGCCAATTCGGTCTCCCAGACTGCAGCCAACTTTGGCCATCCATTGTCTAGCTCAAACGACCTTCGTTTGACCTGAAATTTTGTAGAGAGCTAGATTACATGTTTATTTTATTATGTTAAAAGATAGCTCAGCGAAAGTTCAAACTTTTGACACGTCACCTGAGCTTGAATCAACCGTGGCAGATTCGTCCCCATTTTTATGCTAATTACTGCCCCTCATCGTCGAGCTCAAACAACCTCTGTTTGACTTGAAATTTTATGAAGAGCTAGAACAATATTAATACTTTCATATAGCAACCACTTGAGAAAACTTCGAGTCTGCCTCATGTTTTCTTTGGTCGAAGATGCTTAGTCAGTTTGTGCTTAAAATTTCAATTTTTGTATCCTTCATAGAAGTTGGATCTGTGGATTGAATTGTTTCATATCTTGACCATGAATCAGTTATTTAGTCTTCCTTACTTGTAATGAAGCATATTTGGAGTCAAGTGGTAATTTAATTGGTTCATGGTTTTAATTAGAAATTGTAGCATAATTTGGGAGTGCACACCACTTTATAGTCAACTTTATTTTATCATTGATTTTACCTATTATACTTAGATATATTTTGCTTATCATTATAGGTACAACACCAATTGAAAGAAATCCACACACTAGAGGAAATTGAAGGGTTCCAAGGCATGCAAAGGAAGAGCGCAACAAGTCCTATCTTTTTTTTCTCGAATTCTTCAATCTCTACACGGGGTGCCCATCTTATTTATTCTTATTAAATACATTAAGGGCAATGTATACTTTGAGTGTAGGGGTAGGGTGCTTTAAAATTTTGTTTCTTAACTTTGGTAAGAGTTTAGTTTATTGTGTAAATTTTATTGCTAAAAGAAAAAAAAATCAAATCTTACAAACCAAAAATAATAATTTTTTTGACCCAAAAAAAATCAAAGAATAAAAATAATTAGAAAAAAAGGGGAAAATTTTTTTTGTTTGCATATTTGATTTCTTGGCGGTTAGTGTGGTTGGGTATCTTTTATCTTGTGTTGTCCATTACTTGTAATGGAGCATTGTAACATGATATTATCGGTTAAAATTACTTGTCCATGTGAGGCACGTTCATTATTTGGCATAAGTCATCATAGTCTACACTTTGGTTGGGTAAATTGTATAGTAGATATTAATCAAAATTAGTTACGATGAAAACTTAGTATACCTTGCCCTTTCCTTGTTCTTATTTTCCAAACCTATTTAAGTCTAAGTTTGGGAGAGGTTGAGCCTTGGAGATACTAGTAAGGTTGGTGTGGAATACGTGCATGTTGAATATTTGTGTGAAGCATTTTTGGCTAACCAATAGAAGTGAGGCAAACAATCACACGTCTATTTTAAGTCTTGCATGGCTAGGTTCAAAAGAAAAAAAAATAAAGAGAAATGAAGGCCTTCGATGTGTCTTCACCAGTCTTCGCAAAGCCTGTATGGCTCAAGCAATTAAGTCCTTAGGGGTCTTTTAAACCTGGTACCCTGGGTTAATTGAATTGGGAGTCATCAGCCAAAGCTCGCTACAAGGGTCATATAGAAAGCTCGATGAATAAATGGATTGGACATAAGATATATGAGGCTATTCAGAAAAAAAAGGAAAAGAAAGAAATCACGGAAAAAACCAGAAAAAAGAGATTGAGAAAATTCAGAGAGAAAAAAAAGGAGATCGATATGACAAGAAAAAAAATAAAGGAAAAAAGTGTGAGAATAGTACATGGAAGACTGTACTTTAAATTCTAGGGATGTAGATAACAAGTAGGTTTGACTACTTAGTAGATGTTGGGAAAGTTCGGCACTCAAAAATTGGGAAAATCCTGGCTGACTAAGCTAGTGTTTTCATAGCAAGACTTGAACCAATTTGGTACTTCATTGAGAGGTGAGAAATTAAAATCTATAGTATATACCCGCGCGAAAAGAAAAAAAGGGAAGTAAGAAAAGGGAAAAAAAGAAAAAAAAAAAGTTCAGGGGACGTGAGTCTCTCACGAGAGGGTAAGGATATATTTGACTATTGTGGTTTGGGATACCCAACCGAAGATATATGATGGTGGATTTGACTATGCATACTATTTAGTCGAGTATTGGATAAGTTTACATTTGGTGGCAATGTTTTATACTAAATGATAGATGATATGAGTTGAAAAGCTGGCAAGTGTGTTTAACGTATTATTTTTGTTCTTTTTGTGTTAATCGTTTGTTTTAAATTTCTATTGTTCGAGGATGATTAATGGTTTAAGATTGAGGGAATTTGATAAGTGCAATTTGACATTTATCTTGGACGATTAGATACCATATGATGGATGATATGAGTTGGAAAGCTGGCAAGTGTGTTTAATGTATTATTTTTGTTCTTTTTGTGTTAATAGTTTGTTTTAAATTTCTATTTTTCAAGGACGATCAATGGCTTAAGTTTGACGGAATCTGGTAAGTGCAATTTTACACGATCAATGGCTTATCGTTGTATTTCTTTAATTTAGTACTTAATTTTGTTTGTTTTTGTTCATTTTAGGATTTAACCCGATCTCAAGCAATTGGAGAAGGAAAGAAGGAAAAATGGACAATTTTATCATTTTTGCGGATCATGGACATATAAGTTTGCACATGTTCAAAAGTCTATGGATTACATGTGAGGAAGTCAAAAAGTAGGTGGATTGAAGATACAATCTTTAAAGGACCGAAGTTGAAGAGGAGAGGAAGATCAATGGTTACCATGTGATTTTTATTTGGGGAAAAAATAATAAATAAAATATCCACTTCTTGCTCTTGACAAAAAAGGGAATTGGGCCCAAAACAAATAAGGTATTGAAGAACAAGAGGGGTGCGTAGGGTTCATGGCCGAAAAGAAAAAAGGAAGAAGAAGCCGAGAGACAAGGTTCGAGTCGGGTGGAAAAAAAATGACATGGAATACATTGTGAATTCATCTCCTTTAGGTTATGAATTCCAATATTTATTGTTGTTCTCTTCCCGTATGATAGAATAATTATGTTGTGCTATGTTGTGCTAGGATTAACGATGGAACCTCATATTTGTGATTAATTTGAAGTACTCGTTTTATATTTTCTAAGTTTATTTTCCTGGTTGATTGTTCATTATTTTCTTATTTCAATTTGATGCTATTTCATATTTTTTTTTCAAGAGTTTCTTCATGAGTTTAGCACACGGAAATGGACAATATATGGTCCTATAATAGATATAGATACTATTTTTTTGAATGAAAATAGAGAGTGAATAAAAATAGAGAGAGAAGGGGGGAGAAGGGAGAGAGAGAGTGGGAGAGAGACAGAGAGAGATACTATTATACTATATGAAATCGCTAAAAAAAATAATCATAGTGGATTAATGCGTACGATATATTTGAAGATTAATTAGAGATAATTAATCTCATATATAAATATAAATTTGGATGATCATCAAGAAAAGCTTCTGAATAATATTGCATTATTGATTTTTAACTACAAATACTGAGAGTTAATCATGAGAGAGGTGTAGATTCAGGAATCGTAGTACTTTTGTGTATTTATATTTGTGAATAATTTTATTTATTTTCTTATCTAGCTTTTATTTCCCTTTAAAATTATTTGTCAAATCCTATTGTATGTTTTCTTTTAATTAAAATCGAGGTCCGCTAAAGTGAAACTTAGTGGATTCAGTTCTCGTGGGATTCGACACTCTATTCATCACGATATTACTTGTTAACGATCCGTCCACTTGTGAGATATAATCGACAACATTCACATAACGTCCCATTCTAATACGAGTAAATAGTATTTTTAAGGGGAGTTCTATTTGTACATAGAAGATATACAAAATTTGTACATGCCTCTGCTCTTCCGATCTTTCAAAAGTTGTGATTTCAAAAACGATGGGCGAGCTAAAAGAGATTTTAGTAAATGCAAGTGAGGTATATACAAATTTAATACATCTTGTACGCACAAATGTCATTTCTCTATTTTTGTAGCACCCACTGATGTGAAAAGGGTCTTGTGAGTTCGACAACTAATACCAACTGATACACAGTCAGTTATTTCTAAGGCTAGCGGATGGTGCTAGAAAATTTTCATAGCACAATAATGTACCAATCTGTCAGTATGTAGGAGATTTTAATATCTTAAAAATGAAGTCCCTATGTTATCAACAACTTGATATGTATTGCGGTGACATGTTGATGCGTAAAAATAAGAGAGACATGTGACTATATTTATAAAAATGTACTTGTCTCGTATCTTTGGACCAGTTCGTCGATCAAGTTTTCTCCTGGACCATTTCACGCTTTTGGTCTTTATCCTTTCGCACGTCCTGCCTCAACTGCATGCTATATACGTTTTCTGAAAATGAGCTTAGAAGTAATCTCCATGATTGTGTTCTATGTTCACCAGACCATGCATTATCACGTATTGACTTGCTTATATATGTGTTTAGGCTTAAAGCATGGTTTTGATAATATTTTAAGTACTGCATGTAATCTTTTTGTTTTTGTTTTTGGTTTTTTTAAAGAAAAATTTACAATATTTTTTACATGTTATTCATCAGTAATTTTCAAGAGGACGAATACATTAAATAGTGGTCGGGATCAATGCTCTTCTGACTTCTATCTTTAATTGGCAATATATTTTGCACGTGAAAAGCGAATGTGCGAATTTTTTCTGTAATTACAATGGCATTGTCGTATTACTTTTGTACTTGAGCAAACAATCCAAAAATGCAGACCAACTTGTAGATATTGCTCATAAGGGATCAATAACTATCATTGTTGATATTTATTATCAGTTTGACAACAGTTTAGGCGGCATTCAATGTGGTAGTAAATAATAAGTGAAAATAAATAAATAATCCACTTAATTTAACCTATCATTTAATGCTACCTTGATATAGTACCAAGCATCTGTGATACTAAATGACATTACTCTTTTAATAATTAGTTTAAAATTCAATATCTTAAGTTGTTTCTAACTTTCATCATAGCGTGTACGTGAACGCACACACTCGCTCATCTCGTTTAGCACTGGCAGGTAATATCTTTATAGTGCCATCCATTTACGTTGATATAAAACCCACCAATATGGGTGATTAGTTACTTATTTTTAGTTGTTCCATTTGGGGGATATATAGAACATGCAAGTGGCAGTTTTGATTACCCACCATATGGCTGACGGGATTATCCCACTTGATGCATACCTTGTAGGTGATAATTTAATGGTTTATGTGTGGGACAACCCACGTCAAACAACTTACATGAGGGTCATCCAATTATCACCTGTCAAGAGTATATCTGGCGGGATTATTTTACCAAACACCTAGCGAGTGATCAATTTTAATGAAAATGGCCCTAGGAAATTCTCACTTTATACTTTCTATGACGAACAAAATGTCATTGATAACCTTATCCAGAAATGAACCGTTGGGCCATCCATATCTGCTAAAGCAATTCAGCGGCCACAATAAATGTACAAACTCAAGAGTTAAACATGTTGTAATCTTTTGCTACTTTAGCATATTTAGATCGGGCTTTAAGCTCGGAGTTGATCTCCAATCAAGAGATCATCAAATGCTTAGATTTTCCAGAAGAATTTGTATTTGGCTCATCAATAGTAACTTATCATGCATGTCTTATACTGGTTTTTCTATAGTAACAACGTTAATTCGGATACAATGCTCACATGGTTAAAAAATTAAACACAAGGAACCAATGTTGGTTTCATAAAACCTTTAGTAGTTTCATGTGTATTTTACACAATGTGGGTTTTGTAACAAGTATCAACATTGGTACTTAGAATCTTCATGTCATAAAGACGAGTTTTAAATGTCGTACATAAAACTGTCTCTAATGTATTTAACTTGCGCAAATCGAAGGGGCACGGAACATAAGAGGCAAAGGCATGAGCAATTGCCCGTCAGGGACAAAGGTACTAATGTGGTCTTGATGGACAGATAATTCATAAACACAATTATGCACACACGTGCAAATGTCCATTCCTAAGCATATGTTTATTTGATTGGCAGATGGAATTGTCAAGGGTTACAACGGTGTGTTGCTATTGATCACTATAATCAGTTTCGAGTAAAAATATATAATAGCAATTTTTACCGTGTTGCATTTTTTTTTTTTTTTTGGAAAGTAAAACTCATTAATTTTCTCTTGCAGGAAGATGTGAAACTGATTAAGAAATTGGGTGTGAAATCCTGTAGATTTTCAATTGTATGGACTAGAATCTTGCCAGGCACGTGAGCATTGGTGATCATGATTTTTTTGTAAAATAAAGTCATGCTACGTGACTAAAACATTTTAATTACAATTACAATTGATAATTTAGGGCGAAAACTTTCAAAAGGCAAAAGTAAAGAAGGAATTAAGTTCTACAATGATCTCATAGACGCATTCTTAGCAGAAGGTTAGAGATTAGTTCAATGCTTGTTGCTTATTTCAAGTTCCATATATATTATACATTTTCTGGAGGAGGAAGGGGGTTCTCAGATATATTTGTTTTGTCTATGATTTTTTTTTTTTGGAAAGTATTGTTACAACTTACATTATAAGCAACACAAATAGATAAAAACCCCACTAAGGCTATATTCCCTCCCCCCCCACCCCACCAAAAAAAAGAGAAGGGAGAAAAAACAGAGGTAAACAAATCAACATAAATATCTATGATTTTTTTAAGGGTTGGTTGTACAGGAATCCATAAATTAGTATTTCGTTGATATATGATATTTTTATTTATTTATTATTTTTTTTTTTTCAATTGGGATTGAGCCTTGTGTAACTCTCTTTCACTGGGATACTCCCCAGTGTCTGGAAGATGAATATCAAGGATATGTCGCTGGTGGTTTTCCACCTAATCGTGGTCCTCCACCAACGACTCCAACAGAGCTTTCAAACCGCACCTTCTCATGAGAAGTACTCCTATGACCCGAGTTGTGACTTCCACCAGAGCGATAAGCGCTCCCACTGCTCTACTTATTACTCCCACCTAAGGAAATCCAGGCGCCGAACCATATATTGTGACACACAACTTGATCCTTTGTCATGCATATGCAGTTGATATATATAAGAAACGATATCAGGTGATCCAATTTATTTTTCATCAGTTTAATTACTTATATACACAAAAATATTTGAGAACCAATGCCTGTAGTTGGTTCCTTCATGACATGGCCTGTAGTTGGTTCCTTCATGACATGGCCTAACGAAAAAGCACATACCGCCTATTGACACTTCCCACTTCATTCCACCACATCATGGGATTGATTTCATTAAAAAAAAAAAAAAAAAAAAAAAAACTTCTCTTGTGGAATTTTAGAACTAGAATTGCAGAATCAGAATTGCAGAATTTTAGAACTAAAATTGCAGAATCAGAATTGCAGAAACTCAAAACCAGAATTTGCAGAATTGGCAGCAGGTTGCAGTGGCGGAACAGCTGTGGCAGAATCAGCAAAGCAGCAGTAGCAGAATCGACAGATCAGCAGCGGCAGAATCCGGTGTAGCAGCAACGATGAATTGCTGGAGTAGGAGCGTCAGGACTGGCGTGGCAGCGACGGTAGAAGATGTGTGGCGGCGTGGCAGAGTTGCAGACGCACGGCAGAACCAGCAGACAAGGAAAGTAGTTGGACTCCAACAAAGAATACAGTGATGAAGATGGGTATGGCGGCAGCGGAAGCGTGGCGTGGGTAGTGTCTCAGTGTGGCAGCGGCGTCCAGAGGGTGGCCGTCGACTTTGGCAGCGGTGAGAGGCGTAGTGTCGAAGAAACAAAACGCTGAATGGAGGGGATGATGTTTTGGGCTGGCTCGGTATTGGGCTTGTGTATATGGGCTAATTTTTTTGGCTGGTGTATGTGTGCTAAATTTTTTGGGACTTGGGTTTTCTCTTAGATTTGGGGTTATATGGGCTGGTGGAGTGGGCTGGTATAGTGAGCTTGGGGTTTCCCTTAGATTTGGTTTAGGGCTTCGCTCGTTTGTTCCACTAAGAAATATCCATTAAATAAGACAAGGCTTGCAGCGTTTTTTCTTTTTTTTTTTTTGAGTAGCAGCAAATTATTTTTTTTTTCGCGTCTTTGAGGAGTAGCAGAATTTTTTTTTTTTTTTTTTTAAAACGAACAAAAGGGAGAAACAAACCAATACAAGTAAAGAGGAACTGTTAATTGGGTGATGGCTTTTTGTGCGTTTGGGCTTGATGGGGGTAGAAGAGGGTAATTACTGTAGGAGTAATTAGGTTTTAATTGGAGGTTGGGCTTAGGGAAAAGCATACTGATTACCTCGACAAACGTCTTAACACTAAATAGGCCAAAAGAGATCAGGACGTCGCTCTGATGCCAAAATTGATGCTGAACAAGAAAAGGCGAGCTCGCAAGCTCTAACAACTTGCAAGTTGTTAAAAATAAAAACTCACAATTAATTAAGAAAATTCAAGACGATTTTTGAAATAAGGTTTTTTTCAATAAATAATTAGATGTTCTCTACAATGAAATAAGCGAACTATATAAAGAGCCAACATAACCCTAACCCTGACTTGATAACCAAGTCAAGAAAATAAATAAATACTAATCTCAACAAAGAAAGGATTCTAAACCTGCTTTTACAGAGAGAGAAGGGGGATTGGGAATTCTGCTTTTTGGGAAATTGGGGGTTACAGTGGTGGGGCGGTGGGTGTGGCGCAGAGAGAGAAGAGGAAGCGGGGGTGGGTGGAATGGGTTTTTGGGTTTTATTTTTGTGGGTCCAGTGGTGTAATTTTTTGTCTTTGAATTTGGGCCATTTTATTGCTTACTCAACCTGCAACTAGGATCTTTGGACGCTATAACGGTGCATTATAGACACTATAGAAAGACCCTTGTATATCGGTTTTTCTAGTAAAACAGATATGCCGACTAGCCAACTAGGATCTTAGGAACCAGATCTGTTTATTTGGCAACCTAATCGTACCACCATTGAAAACACAGGCCCCACCAATAAAGATAAAGTAATAAAATTTCAATTCCCTTTTAAAGGTTGGTGGGTCCCGTCACTCAAACCCAAACCTAGGGATGACATAATCAACCCGAAAGCCCGAACTCGACAGAAACCCGCCTCGAATATAGCGGGGAATCCCCACCCCGTTTTGTAACGGGGCAGGGACAGGGCACAAACCGGTCCTGATTTGACTGTCGACCCGACCCGACCCGAAACTAGAACGTATTTTTTTGGGTATTTAATTAAAAAAAATTCGACTAATACATGACATTCATCAAGTATCAAACCCACCACATCTCTCCACTGCACACCAAATCTTTCACCACCTGAGCCAATTGTAATTTGTTTGTCTATGTAGGCTAAATTTTAATAACCTAAAATTTGAGCCTGAATCAAAATAAAAATATAAAAATAGCGGATCTCGATTCCAAACTGATTTGGTCATGACACAAGCAGGGGTTTCCAGGGGCAAGGCTGTCAAAGCTCTCAACGTTCACAATGGAGACATAATTACTGCCATTATGGAGTTGACAACCTAAATGCGATTATTACCCTACATTTTAAGTTTGACTCTTGTGATAGTTTTTTAATTTGATAGTAGAATTTTGCTTCATTGTGGTTTTTTCTGCTGAACCTTATTGAGCAATGAAATTGCGCTTTTCTATCTTGTTGAAAATTTGTGCTCTTGATTATGTTTATCTTCTCAATTTTTATGTTGTTTTTGCCTTTTCAATGGAATATTTGCTCTTCTGCCTTCTCAGCTCTGAAAATATTTTATAGGGCTGTTTTTTTAATTTAAAAAAACTTTCAGTGCAACAACAGGGATTTTTCCATCCCCGCCCCGCCCCGCCCCGCCCCGATTCAAACGGGGATCGGGGCGGGGAAAACTCAAACGGGGCGGGTTACAGGGAGGCCAAAACCGACCCAACCCACCCCAGCTGCCATCCCTACCCAAACCCAACCCAACCCACCGGCCTTTCTGAATTCTGCTTCGCTCCTCTCCCACCGTGACACCGTCCCATTCCCAAATTCCACATTAAACCTAGCCTAGACTCAACTGAAAATCTGGAGCACGGCCGCCAGAGTTGTGCTACAGATCCAGAAAAATGCATCCAGAAAACATCTTCAACATCAAGCTTACTAGTAATCTCCACCGCACGCCACCACTGCCGGCAGTCTCACCAGTTTCGGCGGACACGACGCTCTTCCGATCCCTGCTACCAAATTTAACTCAGTTGTCTTCTTCCCAATTCCTGCTTCTCCAACTTTTAAGCCCTAATTTCCATCCTCCCTTTCTCGATTTCCAGCTCTGAATTATAATACACTTGGATTTTCTCTATATTTCCCACCTCAAATTTCATGGCTTCTTCTCCATGTCAATCACCAAAGAACCAATTGGGTTCTAATTAATTCTATCTATTTTGCAGGAAGAAGGGGGCAACCAGAGGTGTGGGTCAGCAGCGATGAGGAATCAAAACAAATTCTTTAGAAGAAGGAGATATGAGTAAACATGATGAGCAATAAAATAGCAGCACGACTGGTGAGAATTTTAGATTAGATGTGAATGAAGATTATCTACCGAGCAACGGCATAGAGTGACTTCTCGCCAGTTGTCTACTTGCTGGAGAGAGCGCCATTTGAGGTGCAACAGCATGGCACATTCCATGATTTAATTAGAATGCTCATTCAATTATACATGTCAGCGCCACGTGTGCAGATCTGGTTCCTTTTTAAGAACCAGATCTGTTTTACTAGAAAAATCCCCCTGTATATGGGAGCCACACATTTTTTTCAATAATACATCTGACAGGCATGGTGCATATTTGGAGGAGACCCGGACTCGCTTTTCTCCAGTACTCTTTCCTGATAATACATCTGACGGGCATGGTGCATTAAATGCAATAACGGCTAAGAATTTTGGCCCTAAAATTATTGTTTAGTCCCTTTTGGGGCCATGATAAAAATGATAGACAACTCGCCTCCCTCGCCTCTCTAAACGAATGAATGTGCAGTGGGAATTTAGTTAGTGTTTGAAAGGTGTGCATGGTTATAATTAATTAGTTATTAAATCAATATTGTGTGAAATTTAAATTTTGTGTATAATGATAATCAAACAAGCAGTTAGTTTTGGATATGATGCAACGGTGGGTCTGCAATGCACCTGTATGGCCTTGTATCCCAAAAAATATGAAATATACATAGAGGTACATACATATATATATATATATACACACACTGCATCTTCAAAAATGCATATGGTCCCAACTGAATTATTGCCATTTTGCCTAGGAAGGAAGGGGGTCACGGTCTTCACAAAAGAACATCATGTGTAAGAGGATACAAATTGGATATTGTTGAGGGTGTCTCTAGAAAAAATTACGGCCATGTTATCTGACGATGGTTCATTTTTTTTTTTTTTTCCCGGGTGGTTTTTGGTTTTTTTTTTTTTTTTTTTGGGGG
>CAVNYN010288463.1:0-22498 GCA_963692815.1 Nyctanthes arbor-tristis | reverse complement strand
TTATTTTTCATTAAAATGAATTTGCAAACAAGTACTAAAATTTCCGGCTAGAAAAGAAAAAATAAGAACAAGTAATGTCAGATTGAACCATGTTTATGTCACAATGAATTTTTTTTAGAACTAGTAACTGTTCTCTCTCTCTCTCTCTCTCTCTCTCTCTCTCTCTACGTTTTCGGAGAAACGTTACAAATACACATTGTCTAGTCCACACGTACCTTTTCACTATGATCCCATCCAAGCAAGCCAATTTTCTGGTACGCTTAACACACTTTTGTATTATGTTAATACATATACGCGCTATAATTTTTTCAATTCACATTCCACTGGTTGGTATAGAATAATAATAGTTCTATTCTTTCACATGAAAAAGTGCATTCTTTTTAAAGATTTGGATTGAAAAAGTTGAGTCTTTTTATCGTGTTTGCTCGCTATAAAAGGTTGGTCGTTTGGGCTCTTGATGGCAGAACTAAATCACAAGAAAACAAAAATATTCGTTTTATTCTGTGGGCTGTTGTTTATAGTATTCAATTATAATTGGTGTTTTGAGTTCCTGAAAACACAACAGTCTTTCTGTCATTTCAAGAATATTATTTTGTGGGCTGTTGTTATTTTTCTTTTCTTTGTGTTTCAGTTTGTTTCATTGGCAGAGGCAAGTGTTTTCTGCTTTGGATTTGGATAAGAAGGGAGGGAGAAAGATAAGTTCAGTAATGGATAGTACCTTTAAGGAGTTGAATGGTGAATCAGTTCTTGATGTGGAGGATAAAAATGGAGTGGCTGGCGGTGTTAGGGATGTGTATGGTGAAGACCGGGCGTCTGAAGATCAGCTTATCACCCCATGGACTGTTTCTGTTGCTAGGTGATCTAAAGAAATCCAATGCTCCATTGCGTGGTTTTATTAGACATTGTCTTGATTTGATGACTTAAATATGATATTCACATTTTTAATTATGTTAGTTTTACAAGGTTTATTCTGTGTAATAGCACCAAGATATCATGATCTTGCTTGATTTAATGTAATTGTGTAGCAGATCTATCCGCTAGTAACATAAGTAGATCCGTAATTATTGGAATTGAATTTCCTTTCTCCTCCTTTGACGTGCTAGAAAGTACCATGAAATTAAGAATATAAGATTTTGATGATATATATGTTAATTTCTAGCTAAAAAACTGATATCCGATGCTTATATTTCAATTCAGCGGGTACACTTTGTTGCGTGATCCACATCACAACAAAGGGCTTGCCTTCACTGATAAGGAAAGAGATGCTCACTACTTAACCGGACTTCTTCCCCCAGCAGTTTTCACTCAAGAACTTCAGGTCACAGATAGACCCTTCCATTGAGTTTGATTGAGCGGCTTATTATTTTTTCTTTGTAAACTGGTCTGACTCTTCACATCCTTATTTGACTTTGATGACAGGAGAAAAGAATGATGCACAGTTTGCGCCAATATACCGTCCCATTGCAAAAATATGTGGCCATGATGGACCTTCAGGTAAATGCTCTTGTCACTTGTGACCTCAGATGGTAATCTTGACAATGATTTGTTATATAAATTGAACAAATTTTGTACGAAGTTGTCTATGGAGGTAGGTTATTTATTTGACTGTCCTCTGTTCTCACTTCTACGTAAATCATATGCCATTCTTGTATACAGAGAACTTCCTGCAATGAAAAGTGACATCTTTTGTTAAGTGGTAGCCTCCATTTTCTAAATTGCAATTTGTATATGAATTCACAGAAGGTCAGAGTGCAGCTGTTTAGTAGCCTTAGATGGATAATACTGATATAGATGCCTGAGTTTGCAATCTATAACTGCTTTATATGTATTAACAAAATAATTGAAATGTAAAAGGTCCCTTTTCTATGCCTAAACCTCTCACATTTTAGGTGGTTCAGCATGATTAGAGAGTAGGCAAAGATCTCAACTTCTCATCTGATTTCCCATTTATGAATATTGTTCACAGTTTAGGAATTAGATAGAAAATGAATCTGGCCTGTTCATCCGGCAGCACGTTGCAAACATAATTTAAACACAAAGTATCCCTGCTTAAACTTATAAATAGTTTTATCCTTCACAGCTAGATTACAGGCTGTGTCAAATCGATCATGATAGTTCTATTAGGCATCCTTCTTTCTGCACTGTGATAATTTGAATTTTCTCTATATCTCTTGTCTTGTATAACTGTTGACAGGGAATTGTGTGGGACCCTTGTTTAATTTTTTATGTCTTAATTTATTTCTTAAATGTGCAGGAAAGAAATGAAAGGCTCTTCTACAAGCTTCTGATTGATAATGTTGAGGAACTGCTGCCTGTTGTCTACACTCCAACAGTTGGTGAGGCTTGCCAGAAGTATGGAAGCATTTTCAGCCGTCCTCAGGGTCTTTATATCAGCTTAAAGGAGAAGTACTCTTTGCTTCCTTTCTTTGTTTAGTTACATTGGGACGAAGTTGAGCTGAAATATTATTTTGCTTTATAATTGAAATAGGGTTGGTTAGTGTATCAAAGCTTATTACCCATTAGTTATTTATCTAACTTCAAGCAATGTGATTCTTTCAGGGGAAGGATTCTTGAAGTTTTGAAGAACTGGCCCGAAAAGACTATTCAAGTTATAGTTGTAACTGACGGCGAGCGCATTTTAGGACTTGGGGATCTCGGCTGTCAGGTGAATTTGATCAGTTTATTTATAAGACTGCTCGTATTAATAAGAGCTCTAAACGATGACTTCTGACTAGAAAAAGCTCTCTCTCTCTCTCTCTCTGTGGTTTAGTGTAATTTACCAAAATTATTCTAAAATGTTGCAGGGCATGGGGATTCCAGTAGGTAAACTTTCTCTGTATACAGCTCTTGGAGGTGTTCGTCCCTCAGTTGTAAGCATGTTATAACTTTATTTCTCATTGACTAATGTTCAGTAGTATATTTACCTTTTTTTTCTTGTGTTATCCTTTATGCTTCATGAAATGATAACTCGGTATTCATAAATGGTATGAAGTTTTAGGTTAAGTTAAACCAATTGTTAATTGTCCAAGATTCTCTCATGATAAGGTTATTCAAAAATCAGTTGCTCTTGACCATCCTGTTTTCTTGTTTCCGCAGTTATTTTGGTATCTTTTAATTTCTCACCTTGCTAAATCCTTTATTTATGCCACATGGGTTAGTAAACTGGCACGCTAACATTCTTGACATTCTTTATTTTAAATACTGAATCGACTTAATGTTTGCCGAATATTAGGCTTGATTAGGCACTAGTAGCAAGTTTTTTTAGCCAATTGCTTTCTTAGTTGTTGTCGATGATGTTCAATCATTCCTGCTAAACGTGCTATTACAGTTAACTAGTCTGATAATTTATTTAAACCCTAAGCAAACTGTTTTTAAGTTTCATTTTTAGGATTTGGGGAAATACTTCTGGTTACATAAATTCAATTTCATACATGTTCTTTTGACAGTGCCTACCTATAACTATTGATGTTGGAACAAATAACCAGAAGTTATTGGATGATGAGTTCTACATTGGATTAAGGCAAAAAAGAGCTACTGGCCAGGTCTTGAGATTTACCTTTTATGTTGATTTTGAAATCAATTTTATAATTTTATATTTGCCAAATTAACTCCATTCTTCTTGGTTATCAATCTTTCTGCTTTTAATACAGGAATATGCTGAGCTGCTCGATGAGTTCATGTGTGCAGTTAAACAGAACTATGGGGAGAAAATCCTAGTGCAGGTAAAAGGGATTTTTCCTACATTGCATCCGTTAATTTGCGCATTTGCTGCCATAAACCTGAAATTCGTCTTACATTTTGTAGTTTGAAGATTTTGCAAACCACAATGCCTTTGAGCTACTTGCTAAATACCGCAGGAGTCACCTTGTGTTTAATGATGATATTCAGGTATGTTTTTTTAGGATGTGTTCTTTGGTTGAGATCTTTTTATTGCTTCCTTTTGTAAAACTTCACTCTTTTCTTGTTTCATCACAGGGTACAGCTTCTGTGGTTCTTGCTGGACTTGTTGCATCTTTGAAATTTATCGGTGGGACTTTAGCAGATCATACTTTCTTGTTCCTGGGTGCTGGAGAGGTTTGTTATAATTAATATTCTTTGAGCATGGATTGCTAAGCTCTAAAATCCCAGACATCTTTCTGTAACTCACTCTTTTCTTAAAGTATAAAAAATGTTGCCTATTCCCAACTTTTCACCGATCAAAAGTTTAAACATGAACAAACTTATTTACTTAGATGTAAACTACTTCAGTGTAACCAAGCATGCTTGATATAGATATTTGAGATTAAGTTTTTGGCCGGGCAACAATAACTAGTCTTCACCAAAACTTTTGTTTTTTGTTTTGGGTGAGGACAAGAGATGTCTCACCATTTTTTCCAGCACATTCTGATTGTTCTTGTAGTCCTTTCTAGGTGGTTTCTCTTTTGCCATGATACATTTGCATACCTTTGCTTTTACATTGAAAATGTTTTACCTGTCAAACAAGAAGTAGAAGTCAGTCTTCTCGTAAACACAACTGCGCTTCCATTATTTTGACTTCTGCAAATTTTCTTCATTTTTCCACTTTTTGAAGGCTGGGACTGGCATTGCCGAGCTTATAGCTCTTGAGATATCCAAAAAGGTACCAGCTTATCATGAAGTGTGCTTTTGAATATTTTCATCATTAGATTTTGGATCCCATTTCCAACTCTTGCATATACAGACTGGTTTGCCAATTGAAGAAACCCGAAAGAAAGTTTGGCTTGTGGACTCTAAGGTAATACTGCAATTTCCTCTATAGCACACTTGTATTTCTGTCAATTTACTAAGTAGTAATTATTTGTTAGACTTATTGCTTCTGTACTTCGTAATAGGGGCTCGTTGAAAGTTCTCGTAAAGACTCCCTTCAGCACTTCAAACAGCCTTGGGCTCATGAGCACGAACCAATTAAGGATCTCTTAGATGCAGTTCAGGTGGGTTGATATGTTCTAATAATTAAGGATTGTTTAATTTAATAAAATTCCAATTTGTATTTGTCCTTGTTATCTCACATCAGATTGAATTTCAGGCAATAAAACCAACAGTTCTGATAGGAACTTCAGGTGTTGGACGAACATTCACCAAGGAAGTTGTAGAGGCCATGGCCTCCTTCAATGAGGTTTCTTTCCATTTCTCTCTCTGTCCCCTTGCTGCCTCCAAATATATACATCTGGAAGATGTGCCTCAAGAACTTGTTTTGCTAAGCTTAAAAACATCACTTATATTTAAGCTTAACCAAACATGCTCTTAGTTGTACTAAAATTCTCCAATTATAACACGGTATGGACGGTCCATATGCAGAAACCATTCATTCTTGCTCTTTCAAACCCGACTTCACAATCAGAATGCACTGCTGAAGAAGCTTATACATGGACTGAGGTAAATGGATCTATTGGATCTTACCCATTTAAGGAAATTTCTGTTATCCATCTCGTTGGCTCTTCTCTACATGACGCGCTATCATTTTCAGGGACGTGCAATCTTTTGTAGTGGAAGCCCATTCAACCCTGTTGAATATAATGGCAAAGTCTTTGTACCAGGCCAGGTGCTTGTCTACACCTTAAAGAAGCTACTACTTCATCATCTGCTTTTGCCACTGTCCTTCCTAATTCTAATACATTTTTGCAGGCAAATAATGCTTATATATTCCCTGGATTTGGTTTGGGATTGATCATGTCTGGTACAATACGTGTACACGACGATTTGCTCTTGGCAGCCTGTAAGTTCACCAATAACTTGACAAGTCAGTCACTTGTAAATTACCTTGAGAATTAAATTAAAGAATTACCTTGGGATTCTCCTTTTTTTCAACAGAATACCCGTTAAATAAATTTTGACTTGTTTCTTCATGTTCACTACAGCGGAAGCTCTGGCAGCACAAGTGACAGAGGAAAACTATGCCAAGGGACTCGTGTATCCTCCATTCACTAATATCAGAAAAATATCAGCTAATATTGCAGCAAATGTAGCTGCAAAGGCATATGAACTCGGTAAGACGTGTCTTATTATTCGAGTTTTCACTTTCAATAGTTGGATAGTAGCGTTACCTTGTTACAGTGTAATGTATTTTCCTTTCAGGTCTTGCTTCCCGACTCCCTCGTCCCAAGGACCTCGTTAAGTATGCGGAGAGCTGCATGTACACTCCCATTTATCGCAGCAACCGCTAAATCGACCCCTCGTTGGCACGTAGTCGTAAAGTAGGTTTTTAGCAACTAGCAAGTCTATTTTGTTTACCTTTAAAACTCTCCTTGAGTGATTGTTTTTTCTTTTTCCTTTTTTTTCGAAAATGTAGATTCAAGATTTGAACATTTTCCGATCTTTAGTCGTATCTTTTAACTGTAGGCAACCAGGATTCAAGCATTTCTTTTGTATGATTGATAGGATTATTGTTTGAAATAATTGAATGATTTTATCTTTCAATAATATATAATAACCAGTTTGAGTATCCTGTGATTGAAATATGCCTGTAGATACGGTAAATTCTGTATTGAGAAAGACCAGTCTTTGGAAACATTCTCATGTTAATCTTCAAATTTTGCCATAACCCATCTGTTATTTCAAGGGTTCTAAATTTCGTGGTATTTTAGTTGACTAAATGAATATAGCAACGCAACCAACTTGATTTGAAGAAAAAGCCTTCTACACAAATTAGTTGCACAATGAATATGTGTCATCTAATTGACATTAATTTAAAAATGATGCAATTTGTGTGAAAATAAGATCTTACTGAGTGCGTCACATGCAAATATTGTGCAAGTTTTTTTGTACATATAGCACTGTCCTAATTTGAAATTTAACATATTATTAGATCATGAAATATGACCCAAAAAAAAAAAAAAAGGGAACAGAAATTGGATTGACAAAGGGCTTTCTCCCAACGTTTTCTATGTTTCTCCATTGAATTTGAAGCAAGTGAAAGCAGTGTATTAGTATACATGACATGTCATTATCCGTAGGATGACTGTTCAAACAAAGAAAAACTACAAGCTGTAAGCGCTAGAGAAACACAGTTGAATATTCTATGGTCTTATTACACATCATCTATAATCTGGGAGGTCTTGATGCCCCAAAAAGTAATTGGCCTCATTTCCTTCTCTCTGGAAGTGAAGAGCCATCCTGTTGAGTTTCCGCATGTGTAACATTGCGTCTCTTGCCATACGTAACTGCATCAGTACAAATGGTATTAACCATCAAATCTGATTTTACATCACTTGCGCTAACTCAAAAATTTAGCAATGATTCAAAGACAAGGGGCCCAAAAATCCTAGGGTACTAACATTAAGGAATTAAGCAAAAGTCATATTAATAAGGTGCAATGACAATCACGCGCATGCCACAGCATAAAGATGCAGAACCGCATAACCTCCAACGTATATGGTATATAGAATAATGCTAGAAGAGGGTTCAGTACTCTTTTATCATTTGTAGTATGAGTATCCTAAATTTCAAATAATTTTCATTTCATGTCCAATTTTGGTGCAACATTTTCCCATCAAAGGTGGTTCTGACTAGCGCTTTATAAGGCGATCAAATAGACAATAGAAGCGGTTGCTTTTACCAATTAAAGCTCAACACATGCACTATTTAAATGGATGGCCGTGAAACTTGAGCTTTTGTTATTGAACTCCCTGCTTATTCTAAATTTTAAGGGTCCATTTTCATCCAATTATAATTGCAATTCAAATCTATGCACAAGCAGAATCATGACACCTCTTGTTAATGATGCAACTCATGCGAATCAATGAAAGGCGTTGATATTAGGTGCTTCCATGTGTCTAGAGATTAGAACAATAACACCAATTATAATTGGATGCCAAATGGACCCTGAGGTGTTACATAAGGCCAAATATATATCGTCTAAATAATATCTTCCACAAATATCTCCAGTACCTTCATTTAGGAAACATCTGAAATCCAAAGAAAAAGAACCTTACCGCGGAAACCAGCTGAATACTTTTGTTGGAAACCCTTCAATGGTATCAACACCTCATGTACAAAACCATATGGATCTACCTAAGCTCCAAGCGGCCCCTTACTAGACATCACTATCATATGACTTCGCCTTGCAAATTGCGTCTATAAGAAAAGGAAATCAATAAAAACTTGTTAATGGCATTTAAATGAAGACAATCTACAACAGAAAAGCTACCACATAGTGCCAGTGGGCATGGTAAAGACTGCTTGAATGCTGTGTTACCTGACATATTTTACAAAGAAAACTGTCAAATTTCTCAAGCAGCTCAATTTCTCAGCGTAATCTATAAGAGTTTCATCAATCTCTAAGAGTTCTTGTCTTGTTGATGCAGATGCAGGAATTTTACTGGCAATATGAAATGAAAGCAGATTTGGTTTCATCAAAAATCCATCCATAGTTGGTGCTTTTACAACCTGCTTCCACCTTTCTGCAATATTTCAAAAGAGAAGGTTACTCGCCCAAAATGTCAAAGTTTTCCATTAATTAAATGTGAATTTATACAGACAACTACATGTTCCGATAAATTCCGTGAAGTGCGGAATCTCTTGCAGAATAACTGAATGTTTGAAATCTAAGAAATAAAAATAAAGATTTTGCTGAACTTGTGCAATTCTGATGGTTCTTTCAAATACTTGATGCTTGTACCCAAAAAACAGAAAACAAAACTGCACCTACATTTTAATAAAAAATATAGTTCCAGTCTTTCATGGGATAAGCAACATGAGGTGAAAGGAATAACTGAAAGGGTTGGAAGAAAGTAAAATCACGTCACCTGCAGCCCTTTGAGCAAGAGAATATGAATCATACGTGCGGAAAACCCAGCTAGGCCAGAAGGCTCTTGAAACATCACGAAGGTGGCCAATATAGTACACCTCTCCTACTCTTCTGCAAGGCTGTGTATCTGGAAAGGCGTGAAATCTAGGACTAGCATCTTCATCCCTTTTGTTGTTTTCTGTATGAGTTGACTTTGTACATTGCTGGACCGAGATCTTCTAGGTTGGCATTCTAAATCTAGCCCAATCTTCTCATTGTTTCTAAACGTTGACTCATCATTTGAATCATAATCATTATGAGAACAACGAACAGATTGACACAACCTTCTTTCTGATGAAGGATTGCTCTCAATAGTTCCCTCTGGGATTGCATCAGAACCATTTACATTCCCATGGCTATCTGGGTTGCTCCAACAACCAGTTTGCATGTTCCATGGTGGAGTGAGTTTATCAAATCCCCCCCTTGGCGTCCTCAATGGCAGATCTTCTTCAATGATTTGAACTTCTCCAGAAAGCTATTGGCAACAAAAAAAAAAAAAAAAGCATAACTCAAAAGTTTAACAGCAAGAACAGTTTTTTTATATTGGTTATCTGACAGTGACTTACTAATCTCTCTGCATCAAACCAGAGGCGCCTCAGATGAAAGCGCTGCTGGCCACGGGTATCCACATTTACAGAACCATCTTCAAGCCGCCGATATTGCTTAATCTGCCATTGAAACAGAATGAAATTAATCAAAACTTGAGAATCATTATACAACTCCATGCAGCAAGATCACTCATGAAACCACACTCTTCATAGATAGCAAATCTGTATAAAGCTCACTTTGCCTCTAGAAAAGAAGTCCATAAGTGGTAAACAGTAATGATTCTTCAGTCCTTTAAACATGACTGGTTCCGATCTCTAGATATTGCAACATATAGCTGTCCATGTGTAAATACTGGTCTTCTAAGAAGAAGTCTAACATGGGAGAGCGATTATCCTTGACTTTTATTTATGGTCATCGCAAACGATACCATCAACGGGAATTGTCTCCTCCAAAATTCAATAGGTATTCTGGAATTTGACGGTGTTAAAGACATTCTTGGAATGAAAACTATGTGACATGTATTGTTTCCAAAGAGAATCTGAGCTTCCAATAAAAGACCTGCAAAATACTCACGAATGCTGAGAGTCGTACGACCACGTTTTGAATTTGAAGTCAATGAATTAAGTGGAATATCCATGTAATCCATTTTTCCCATTTAAAAAAAAACAATAGACACTACAATGACTCGTACAACAGATGTAGCTCAGTGATCTTTTGTAGTTGAACATTGAGTGATTCAACAATTATATCCCAACTCCTCTGTTGATTTTCAAAATCGCCCACCATCAAACCGGCCATCTCATATTAATTGTTACTTTTTAGATCAAATATAACTTTTTTAATCTATAATTTCTAAAGACTCCTTGAACATAACTTTGAAAGTTAACCTTTTTGTTACTATTTAACTTATTTTAGTTTTTTTTTTTTTATTATACATGGGGATATAGGGTAGGGGCGTGATCCGAACTCGGGACTAGCATCCCGGCATGTAAGTATCTTAACTATTGGAGTATAATTCAGACCACATTTATTTTAAAATTAATATGTATTAAAAAGATTATATAGATGGGGTTTTTTTTTTTTTTTGAAAAGAAGTTATATAGGTGTTTTTTTTTTGAAAGGAAGTTATATAAGTGTTAAGAGGTCATATTTAATTAAAAAATCAACACGGAAAAAGTTAGGGCATGTTCTCTTTGCTGTTTTGAGATCGCTTTTAGTTTTCAGTTTTTTAAAACACTAAAAATGCGTTTACTTTTATATTTTCAAAAATGAATTTTGAAAAACAAGGAATTTTTTAACAAAGAAAACAGAGAATGACAAAAAATCGTTTTGAGATTTTTTAAGCAAAACACGGTACTTAATTAAAAACACGAAAAACATTTTATTTTGGGAATTCCAATTTATCTCTCCTCTAATTTTACAACCTTTCGTCCCTCCGCCTCCAAATCAATTACGACTACTGCAATGCTGCTTTTCCCCATCCTCTGCTTATTTTCTTTCCCTCTCCTCTAATTCCTTTGTTCTAATGATGCACCCAAATTACGACTACCCTCTCCTCTCTTCTCCGTTCCTTCCCCCAAATGTTATTTCTCTCTCTCCTCTAATTTCTTTTTTTCTCATAACAAACTATATGACAAAATTTCATATTTTAATCTTGGTAATGATACATTAGAAAGAAATAATTTTTTTAAGGAAAGAACAAAATTATTTAATTTACTTAACAAGCAAATAAATTCTCAAAATGTCAACAAGAACATGTTTTCCAATTTTGTATTTCTTAAAGCAGTTTTCTAAAATTATAAAGTAAATGCAGTTTTAGAAATTTGAAATCAAGCACTCAAAATAGAAAATTGAAAATAAATTGAAAACTGAAAAATAGAAAACTGAATCACGAAGAGAACGCAGCTTTAGTTAATTATAGTTGTTGGTAAATTGTATTTTGCAAAGTGTTAACCATAGATCAACAAGTTATGGCTGGAATTAATTGAAGTAGCAAAATTTGATCTGAACTTTGAGTTTTTGACTCAAATGAGAAGGCTATGGACCACCATTGTTCCCCCCCCCTCTCTCTCTCTCTCTATATATATATATATATATATATATATATATTTATAATGTTAATGTCTATCATCTAACTAGTTATTGAAATTTTAGAATGAGAAGTAGAAGAAAATTGATAAGCATGTATGCCAAGAAGAAAGCAGAGAAATTCTTCATATGAAAGCCATTGCTAAGAAAATTGGAGGCAAAATGGCTTTGAAAGTCACAACGTTGATCATATTATATTGGTATGATGTTTGTTTTATGTGTGCTTCGGGTTACAATTCTTTTATGGGTAATATTCTGAGGAAGTTATTGCTCATCGTGTATAATGTTCTTATGAAGCTCTATCTCTTTTTTTCCATTTCCTTTAGTAGTTAATAATAATTTTGAGAAGCATGGCCTGAGACAAATCTTCAAGGAGTCGATCATGGTCCAGGAGACGTGGGTGAATAATAGATTTGACCTCTTGCCTTGCTATTGCTTCTTATTAACTGCTCTTGGATTGTAATTGTAACCAGTCTTTTTTCTTTTTCTTTTATGTTTTTCTTTGTGAGAAATTAGTAACCAAAGTATTGTTAATAATGACATAAATAGGCAGAAATTTTCTTTATTCCATTCAGTTTCTGATCACTTTCTCTTCACGAAGGGTTTACCATACTTGAGTTTTTTGTGCTTTGTTTATCAATGACATTCAATTGAGTACTTTAGTGCTTTGTATTACACGATCAATCTATAGCTGCTTTGGTACTTTTTTGTTTATAGGGTCTCAAATAAACAGTAATTTCATTTTTGGAGCTGGAGTTCTATAGAGCTCCGAAGAAGCTTTATTGCCAACTAGTAGAAGCTTTGCAATCAAGATGTTTGCCATGGATGTCAATTATGGATAAAGGAAAGCAAAGGTACAAATAACTGCAAGATGGACTAAAAAGCAAAGGTGCAAGTAAATACAAAAGCACTGAGGAGCTAAGGCAATTAGAAGAGGCATAAAGGAAATTTATTAATCATTATATGTTCGGAGTCGAATTGTAAATCATTATACGTTAGGAGTTGAATTGTGTACTCTATTGTACTTGTATTGACTCTTTTTTCTTGTATCACTTTGTATTTATTCATTGCTGCAATCGATAGGAATGATGCCAATAAGGTAATTCTTGTACATATATACAGTATACTCATTTCCGATTGTGTATTCATTTCTCACTAGATAAATCTTTTTCCGTAACCAGCATTATAGCCATCAAACAAAATGAACTCAAACTAACGATTGAAAAGTCACATACGTTTAGCTTGAAACTACCTAAGTTAAAAAGAAAAATGAAACGTGACACAATGGAAGGAGAAAAAAATAAAAGAAAAAGAAAATATGGAAAAGGCAACAATATAACTGCCATTTATTAGGACTTGATGGAAAATATAGAATCATTTCATTCAAAGATTTGTAGCACGGATAGTGTCTTAGCAAACTTTGTAGCATGGATAGTATCTTATCAAACATGCCACAAAATGTAGTAACAACCAAATGAAAATATTAATCATCTTTACCCATCAATGATGAAACAGAAAAAAAAAATGTTAAGTATAGTTTACATGTTCAAATATAATAAAAAGGCCATGGTAGCAACAATCTCGAACGCATTTCATTAATCTCCTTGTCTGTACCAAACTAATAAGAGAAATTATTGTTCCATCCAAATCTTTGAGATAAAAGTGACGTAGGAAGTACTTCAGCCTAAAAGAAAGAAAAATGATACGTCACTAATAATCACAAAAACATAAACATAGGTAATTGAAAAAAAAAAAAGTAACATATGTATTACCTGTTTTAATAATTCAACCAAACTTGACGTCCTATTAAGTTCTTCGATGCCATCATGAGATCCAATCTACAAAGATATATAACCTTACAAGACATATATAATAAGTATGGATTAGTTATATTTGTAATGAAAGACAATACAAAATAATGGAGGTTGAGGGAACTGAAACCAGTACTTCACGTGCTCAAGAAGCATAAATATTCTAAAAGAAAAAAAAAATCTATTTGTATCACAAGTTTAAACATCACATAAGTTTGTATTCTAACCAATAATTAAGTGACAATAGATTATAGTATACGAAATGAAGTTCATTCAACAAAATACTTATCTCCAAGACACACCGAGTACATGAAGCATAAATAATAAAGTTGTTAGAGCATAATACAATCAAACAAAAAGAAACATAATATTCAGTACTTCATGGCAAGCAAAAATAATAAAGCTGTTGTAGCATAATACAATCAAACAAAAAGAAACATAACACTCAGCTTATAGCTTCTAAAGATTAAAAAATGAACGCCATGAAATCAGGTCCTAAAGGTTAAAAACTGAATAACATGAAATCGGGAGCTTCCGCCTTCAAGAGATAGAAAAAAAACACAAGCAACAAATATATAAGAATCAGAAAACAAGTTCACACTCTAACCTATATACCCTTCGCTTTGACGGTTGTAATTGAACATGTATAGTGAGTAAACAAAATGTCAAAGAACTGTAACATCCTTTAAAACTTCTATTTAATTGAATTAACTTTCCACTGAAAAAGAGTTCTATAATAATATTTGATAATATAATGAATGGCTCACATCAAGAAGAATTAGATTGTTCATTCATGAATGTATAACGTAAATGTCGTATGCAAAAGCAATAGTCCCGAATTGAAAAAAATAAAACATGTACATAGAGAAAGAATGAAGACGGAAATCGCGGGAACGTACCCATAATCGATAAAAATCAGAAAACATAATTACCTCTAAAAATCAGGAACTACGTACCAGGAATTTAAACCGATTATTTGAAGCTTGAAATTGGGGAGAGGAGTGTGAAGTTTCCTCCAAAGATAGAGAAGTTATAGGGAAGAATGGCTGATCGTCGGTAGAAGAGAACAATGAATGAATTTCTGTGATTTTCTCAATCTCTCTCCTTTCAAAGGATGTTAACGCCGTCAATGATTATAAATATAATTGGTTTTATTAATTGTTTCTTCAATTAGGTTTGACATAGAAAATAAAAGCCAAGTGTCAGTTTTCTATTCGCGGGACAGCAAATGGGACAGGAAGGGGGGACGGCTGATCTCGGTTGTTCAAAAACTCCTTTAATTTTTAATTCAAGCTTGCAGTTTCCCGTCCTTAAAAAAGAACCATTCACATACTAGAAAACAAATAATAATGAGTAGAAAGTGAAAAAGGAACTGTATAGAATTTCCATATTCCAAATTTTATGTAAACACATTACACCCAAATATCCAAAAAACAAAACTGTCCATCCTAAAGAATTAATTTTTCCCAAAAAAATATAAGGACAAAGGGAAAGAAAACTGACCATGAAATTGTGGTAAACAAAAGCCCCGGGCTCCCATGACAAAACCTTAGTCCACTGCTCTCCTATAGTTCTATGTATCCCAGCCCCCTTCTCTTTCGTCATACTAATGAAAAGGAGAAGAATCTTCTGTACAAATTATAGATAATATCACACACAAAAACTCATGTATGCATGCATTGACATTAAATTGTTACAGACTGTACCATCATCCGCTAGAGGGTAGGACAATAATCAAAATAAATAGGAAAAAAAGAAGCAAGAAAAGATCTTAATGAGTTTATAAAATCCACCATATTCATTTTCCATGTGTGTAGAAAATTGGAGTAGCGGTTGGCATGTGAAATGAATATATTAGCTAAACATGTGTAAACAACCTAATACACCAGTATCTTATCCCATAGAAGCCGTAGAAGGAGAATAATCTAAGATTCATGCTTAACAATTGAACTTCATCATTCTTGACATCAACTTGCCTTATCTCGTAAATTTTCATCTCTCATATTTCAAAACTTAAAGTGTCAATATTATGTTCTGCTTCTAAAATTTTTATTAGCTAGTATTTATCATTGAATTTATTAATTGAACTTCTGAAGAAGCACGCATGAACAGAATTTTCATTTCACAATATGGAATATATAGTAGAGAACTAACCCCTGTAACCCATGAATAGAATTTTCACTTCACAACGTAAGATAACCTAATAAAATTAACAAACAAAATGAAAAACACACGAAGAAGACAATATAAACTCAGTGATGTGGCTTAGATTATTTGACTTAGGTGCTTTCTAAGTATTTGAACGACAATATAAAATGTAATCTTTCCTGTAATAGGTTAGAAAGCCCAAAATAGCAAGTCGCAAAGCCACATTTCTTATATCCAATCTCCAATTACAGCGGATGGGAAAGAAAACAGCTAACTCATTTCACATATTCCACTTGCAACTCTACATACTGAAAGAAGAATGAAATAAATATAGCCAGAAAAGAAGCAATTACCAATATCTCATGGTTAAAAAAACAAAAAAGATATGTAGAGCTACGTAGAGCCTCGATAGAAGTAGTTCTTATCTCGGGTCTAAAATAATTTAATGGATCAAGATATAAAGCATAGAGCTATGACCATATTGGCATATTGAAATATTGAAAATTTATAATAGCAATTAAGGTATTCTATGTTTAAACTCGCGTATCTAAACAGAAAAAAAAACTTTATTTCACCCCTTCAACTAATCAAGCTAATGTTTGTTAGACCGTTTCTTTTTTTTTTTTTTTTTGCTGTCGAAATATATGTATATGTATTTCGTGAAATAGATTATTAGTATAGTAAAATTATAAATCTTGTATTTTAAGTTACTAACCGTAATATAAATAAATGATTAATGAAAACTTCATGCTTACTCATGTAAATAAGCTATTGCGGTCTCAAGAAAAATTTAGAAACAATTAAACAGTTAAGAGGCGTATCTCTCATAAAAGTTCTACATTTAGGCCTTGTTTGATCCTCTTTAAGTTTTCTCTTTATAAATTCACCTACCATGATTTGACTGTTGATTTGACAACTACTCAAAAATCGCCATACATTTCAAATTTCAATTAAATCTCCACCACTCATTTCAACTCTTTATAAATTCACTTTATAAATTAAAAATTTAAAGAGCTTCAAACAAGCCCTTAATTAGCGTGTGGTTTTAAGTATCTATCACTTAGTCAAACTTTAAAATTCTAGACAAAGGTCTTGTTTCGTTTTTCAGTCATCAGTTTACAATGCATTGTAGAGTTTTTGAACTAATATAGGAACCAACATTGCGAAAAAAGATGAAAAACCACTTGTCCTTAGAAAAATTCATGTATTGTACATAATATTGATAAAAAAATAACTAAAAATATATCATGGGTCCTTTTTTGTGCGGAGCACCACTATAACCCAACCTAGAGGTGTCAAAACCGGCGGGCCGGGCAGCTACCCTTGCGGCCTGGCACGGCCCGCTATACAAAAAAGCCCGCACATCCGCGCTTCTCGGTCCTAGCCCGACCGGCCCGAATTTTTTTGCTTGTGACCCGGCCCATCCGTGTAACCCATGTGGGCCACAGGTTGACCCAACTCATGTGGGCCACTCTTTTTTTGGGGTCATATTTTACATTTGAATTTTAAAATAACTACATTATAATTAAAATACTTCAATAGGAAATTTGCCACATTTTTGAAAGATATTACTAGTTTTTTAAAATTTTAAATTCTTAATTAAAAAGTAAACATATAACAAGATAAAATTAAAATTTGTAATAAGTTTCAAATATTCTATTACATAAAAAACCTTGAAATTCAAATATTATTTACTATAGCCAACAACTAGATAGTTTTAACACTTAAACTTTGGAAATTTAAACATAACACAAATAGCTATTTATTAATTTATATCACTATAGTTATAGACTTATAGTTTATTGTAACTATTAACATCATAACATGACAATATATATAAAAAAATAATAAAAAAATAAAAAATAAAAGTTAAAAATTTTTTTGGTGAAAAGTGGCGCCTGTAGCAAGACCTGCAATAGCCTACTATTGCTGCAGGCAGCCTTTTTCTTTTAAAAAGGCAAATTGCCTTTTGAAAAGTGTCCTTTTTATGGTAGAGAGCCGGACAAAAAAATTCAAATTTTTTTTTTTTTAAAATTAAAATTTGCACGGGCTCAGCGGGTTAACTGCGGGCCCAGCGCAAGTGAACCTACTCGTCCGACGGGCCAAGTGTAGCGGCCTAGACCGCAGACTGGCCATTCTGGGCCGGCCCGTGGTTTCGGGCTTTTCCAGGCTGGCTTAAACGGCCCGCCCATCTTGATACCTCTAACCCAACCCACTAATTCATGGGTCTGAGGCATGTATAGGGCAACTTCAAGCCTTGTGGGGGCGAATCTAGGATATAGTTGGCCTATGCCTTTGCCATTCCTAAGTCAATCCATTGAAAATGTTCTGGCAACCATTCATTATAAACAAATGGGTTTGCTTATAGATGATTTTTTTCTTAAACGTAATTTATTCATAAATGAATTTACTCTATGTTGGCTATCTATTTCTATTATGAAATAAAAAGTAGTTTTTTTTTTTAAATGAGTGATTGAGCTTTATTTGGTACAACCAGCTCCACAAGATATGCAGATATGATTAGTTTGCACACATTATATTTTGGAATAAAATTTATTTGCCAGCATAGGTTAATTTTATTGTAATTGTAAAAGTACATATTTATGTGGAATTATATAAAATTAGGCGTTTAACGACATATATAGTGTCAGGGACATGCGTGACTGAACAGGTCACACTTTTCAAAAGCAGCCCATAATTGATGTGGCGTGCCTAAATGTACAACACACATACGTCTGACATATTTTACGACGCCTAACGTCTCATTTTATATCATTTCTTGCATATTTATTGATCATCGTTTGAATGAATCGAGAGTATATTTTCAAGCCATGTCGGTGCTTGATCCAAAATACAAGAATTGGATATAAAGACAACGACCTAGCTAATTCATGTGCCGCAACATCGGCTTGCCTTCTCAAGAAGTTTATGCTATAATTCCTCAGCACTCTAGAGAGTAGAATTATGTTTTTTTATTTTTTATTTTTGAAGAGAATGTAGAATTATGTCATATATGTACAAAAATTATATAAAAAATCTTACAAAAGATAAAATTCCTGAATTATGCATCCACTTAAAAATATTTTGAAATCTTGTGTATTATGATGGTTCATTTGATTAAATAAATTTTAAAATCTTTTGTGAATTTTTTAATTTTAATTGGACCAAAATATGAGTGCCCTTTGCGTGTACATGCGAACTCATAGGACGAATCTTGTGAAAGCAAGTACCTCAAACGCTTATTGTTTTCTAGATTGAGGACTTATCCTGCAATTACTCATTCGGTTTTATCCGGCATATGGTTGCAGCTGAAGCTGCATCGGCAAAAAAAATGGAGCGCTCTCTTCTCTCTCGACTATCCAACGCTGCTCCGCGCTTCACTTTTCAAATGTATATTCCTCTCCTCAACTCACGCACTTCATTTTGTGTATACTCATTTCCGCTGACATTTTTGATTTTATGTATTGATGCAATTATTTTTCTTCATGTTTTCTTTGAAACAAGTGGGGTTAATTTGAGCAAATACTTGGGAAGCACTGGACAAATTCGGGAGCAACATATTCAATATCGAGGACGACGGAATTTTCGATGCTTTTGCACTGTCTCGGTCTCGGAACCTGTCACCCAGCTCTCTTCTTCCAGCTCTGTAAGGTAATTTTGCTTTTGAAATTTTTGCTCGAATCTAATTTGCCTTTTGTTTTATTTTGTTATATTGAATATTTTGATTCATTTTTCGATTTCAATGAAATATTGGGGCGTTGAAAAAATGAATATGGAGGATATTCTGATGTTCTATATGGGATGTACTGCTGGTTCTTCACTAGTATTAATTGGAGTATTCTTCGGCTTTTCTGCCAAATGAGCTTTACTGAAGTCATGTTTCAAGCTCATTTAAACGAGCTCACGATGAATGATCTTTGTACGGAAAAAAACTGAAACAATATCAATCTGACAAGGGATGAAAAATTTAATTGTTCTTTTTGTTATGCAGAAAAAGGATAGTTTCCGGTGTCCAACCCACGGGATCTATACATCTTGGAAATTATCTTGGGGCCATCAAGAATTGGATTGCTTTGCAGGTCTGCCTCACAAATATGCATGATAACCAACACATTTGCATATAATTACCATATAGTGGATTGCTTTTCCACTATATGCTGAATTCAAAGTAATATAAGTTGAAGAATATGGCAATTAACACAATGTTTGGTTAAAAAATGTCTGTTCAATTTCTCTTGTATGTCTCAAGACTCTCGTATACGTAGATTCTCTTGCAGTAACTTCATTTGATATTCATTTTAACAATGTGCTTCTAATTTTCTTCTCGCAGAACACATACGAGACACTCTTTTTCATTGTGGATCTCCATGCGGTATGTGTTATTCTGTGATGTAAACTTTTAAGCATTGCAGTTTCTTGATGTCATTTATCATATTTGTGGTGTAGGTAAATTTCCGTTTGCCAATTTCTATGGTATATACTATATACTACAGTGTTTGCTGAAATTTCCATATGGCACTTAATCACTTTGTACACTGCAATTCACTAAATGGCTCCTGTTCCAATGTTTTTCCACTTGGGTCCTGAAAAGGAAACTTCTCACTGTTGAGTTGTTCATATCTCTAAACTGTGTACCTTCTTGATATTTATATCTCTGACAAAAATACGTCATGTACATGAGTGGTGGATAGTTGATATGAGTTTGAAATGTGTGGTTGTGATACAGTAGTTGTCAAATAAGTGGGAGGTAAGATTGTATTATTAAAATGAAAATGGGAATCAAACACCCTTTAAATGTATATATGTATGATTATGTGAGGTATGTGTATGTCAAAGTCAAATGACAGATACAAAGAACTAAATTAGGGTCTCCACTATGGGATAAAGATTTGTTGAGTTGGTGAGAAAAAGAAGACTCTCCAGCTGCTTGCAATTTTTCTTCAGCATCGTGTTCAATGATGACACACAACTTACACTGCATCAAAGTATCATTATTGTGTGTTCTTGTCCTGTGACATTATATTCTATTGATGAAGCCTATTTCACAATGTCATGTCCTATTTTTCAACTGGAATATAATCTTATAGCAGAAAAAATCCTCCACAATTTCTGTCCCAATTATATTCTATTTAAATGAAGGAAAAACTATGGGTTTTAATATGGTCTTTTGTGGAGACTATGCCCCAATTATTTTTCACTGAGTAATCTGGTCTTTTTGTGCAGATAACTTTGCCATACGATACACAACAATTTTCAAAATCAACAAGAGATACAGCAGCTCTTTATTTGGCATGTGGCGTGGACCCTTCTAAGGTTGGGAGTACATTGCGGTATAGCTTTTTATTCTAACTTCTTATTGTTGTCAACTATAAAATTCATATGCATGACTGCATCTCTAATTTCCTTGGGCAGGCTTCAGTCTTTGTGCAGTCTCATGTTCGTGCTCATGTAGAATTGATGTGGCTGCTGAGTTCTGCAACCCCAATTGGTTGGCTCAATAAGATGATCCAGTTCAAAGAGAAATCACAAAAAACGGTGTGTTTTACTTTATGCTCCTCCGAGTCCATAATTATCTTGCTTAGTGCTGCTGATGTCTTGCATCTTAAAAGATCTTAGTATTATACTTGAAAATATTAATATATGTAGCTCAAGGGGGTAAAATCAGATAAGGACTAAGTTTGGAATTTGATTTTCCTTTCAACAGTGTACTAAGATGCTTGCATTACTTGTAACTGCTAGTTTTTTTTGGTTTGGTTTTAACGGTTGCTGGATCAGTTTTTGTGGGTTTAAGGAGTCAAGGATGTTTTACGCATTTCAAACTGCAGATTTTTGCTGTGGTATATGGTCTTGGTTTGAGCCCTTTTATGGTTTTATTAAGTCACGTTAGGTGTGTTCAGTATCATGTCTAGTCTTGTGTTTCTCTAATTTCATATCCTGGTACAAATAGGAGATCTTGTGGACCCTTTATCTGTGTAATTTAATAGAGGTTTTTTAATTTCCATCCAAAAATTTCAATACTGTCATGGGGATTGCATGAGATCGGAAGAGCACACGTCTATTTGGTATCCATTTAAAAATTGGTTAGAAAATGGATTTAAAATTCAAATTTTGTATGTGTCGTTATCTTATTATGCCACGTGGAGTTAATAATTAAAATAATGTGAAAACTTATGTCACATCAAATAGGTGGCTTAATGGTGTGTTGCCATGTGTGAAAATTTTGAAATTCAAAGCCTTTTAAAATTGGAATTCATTTATAAATTGTAGCCAAACATAGTGTAAATATAATTCCCACATTAGATAGTGAATTGAAGTTGAACTTCTTGAGTGGCTGATCATAGACTTGGTAAAATAAGTTTGGATCAGCCATTTTATGGAAGTAAAAAGTGTGGCATTTCAAACCTGCACCCACAGGCCTCAGGTCATGTGACAGGCTGTTAGAGGCTCAAATTGGGCCAAAGGCATTGCACATATATTGAAGGTGGTGATTTCGGGCTGATGAATCTCTGATATGATTCAGGATGGCGGTTGATTTTGTACACATGCGGTTTGTGCAATTTTGTTTTCGTTAGAGGTATTAAAGGACAGCACAACCTTCATGTTGGAAGGGAAAAACAAAAGAAAAGAAACAGAAAATGGTTTGGTAGCAGAACAGTCGGATTCCTGGTTCGAGGATGCTGGATGGTGCAATATTTAGACATTTGACACCAGAAATTTAACTAGCATCAGTAGGATATATTAAAATAAATATTTAAAAATTTAAAACATATTAGTGCATTAAACAAAAGCAACAAGAAGTAAAATAATCAAATATATTCTGAAGAATACACAGCATCCTGCATTGGAATTCCATTTTTACAGAAACAAAACGATATTGCTAGCTGGCAACTTATGTGAATTTGAAAGGGCTTGCTTAAGCTTTGTCTGGCTATGGATTTCATGCCAACCTCATTACAGCAACCTATGTGAAATTGAAAGGGTTAGCTTAAGCTTTAACTGGGTATGGACTTTTTAACAACTTTAATATATCTTATGTTGGAGAACCTCGCCCCCCCCCCCAGCCCACACACCTTCCTCTTTATTTCCCCCTTTTAAAGGG